>CM070628.1:49134024-49306185 GCA_036346255.1 Ampelocalamus luodianensis
ACAAGACTCGTCTTGTTGCAAGAGGTTTTAGCAGGCTTGTGGTCGAGATTATGATGAAACTTTTGCTTGATTGTTTATAGGACTACACCATACTCTCATTGTTGTTGCAATGATGCACGCACATGAGGAGGTTTATATGCAACCATCCCTAGGTGGAGATTTATATGCAGCCACCCCTAGGTGTTGAGGCTCCTACAGGCTATGTTTGTCGTCTTAGGCGTGCTTTATATGGTCTCAAGCAGGCTCCTCGTGCTTGGTTTGAGCGTTTTAGTTCTGTGATTCGAGCGGCTGGTTTCACTCCAAGTGAACATGACCTTGCCTTCTTTGTTCACACTTCTTAGCGGGGTTTTACTTTGCTTCTGCTATATGTAGATGATATGCTGATCACATGAGATGACATGGACTGTGACTTTTGTCAAGAAGAAATTGAATGAACAGTTTATGATGTCAGATTTGGGACCATTGAGCTATTTTCTGGGGATTGAGGTTCATTCTGATGGTGATAACTACTATCTCTCTCAGCATCACTATGTTCAAGACCTGCTTGCTCACTCTGGTATGACTGATTCACACAATGCTACCACACCCATGGAGCTCCGCCTGTAGTTTCGTTCTACAGACGGTGTACCACTGACAGATCCTTCTCACTATCGTCAGCTCGTTGGGAGCCTAGTTTATCTCACTATCACTAGGCCAAACATTGCTCATGCTGTTTATATGCTCAGCCAGTTTATCAGTGCTCCCACCTCAGTCTACTATAGTCATATTCTTCGTGTGCTGAGATACTTGAGGGGACTACGTCTAGACGTCTATTCCATGCTAGTTCGAGTCAGCTCTAGCACCATGATTACTCTGACTCCACTTAGGCGAGTGATCATGTTGATCGCCGATCTATCACTAGTTACTTCATCTCTTTGGATACTTCGCTCATTGTCTGAAAGTCCAAGAAGCACATTGCGGTGTCACGCTGTAGTGCAGTGGTTGAGCTTCGAGCCCTTGCCGCTACCACCTTAAAGATTGTTTGGTTTCGATGGCTTTTAGCTGATCTTGGTGTTCTTTGTGATAATCCTACACCTTTGTTTTGTGACAATACAAGTGTCATTCAGATTACTAGTGATCCAGTTAAGCATGAGTTAACAAAGCACATTGGTGTTGATTCATCATTCACACGTTCTCATTGTCAGCAGTCGACCATCGACCTCCAGTATGTACCCTAGGAGCTTCAAGTTGCCGATTTCTTCACTAAGGCTCAGACTCGAGAATAGCATCGGCTTCATCTATTCAAACTCAGTGCATCAGATCCTCCTGATCCACCTTTAGTTTGAAGAGGGTGTGAAAAGTCTTGTACATTCTCTCTTGGCCCGTGTGGCCCATATAACCTTATGTCTATATATATCTTTTCAATAATGAATAAGCTGCACAATTGCGAATAGCAAGATCCTCTTCTCCTTGATCTAACAGGAACGTCCCCGACCCCAATAATTTTTTCACATCTGCTAGTTCTCGCGTTCCCCGCCCGACCACATATGGGTACCCATGAGTCCCCGACCCTGCTAAATCAACAAAATTAAATAGCAAATGAACATGATTGAATGAGCAAACTTGACACAGAAGAAATTGAACAAAGGGGGGAAGTCCACATGGACATAATAGATGGACATGTATCTTCCAACAGCAATACCTCTATATATTAAGCAGCATGCAACTCAATCAATCACTACTCACACATTCCGGAGGAGGCAGTGTCAGGCATTAGGAATTACTACATGGTGGTACTCAGCTTCTTGGAGATGGCATCGGGCTTTAGGAGGAGGCAGAACTGGGATTCTCAGAGGAGATGACAGCAAGACTGAATGCGACGAATGTGGGCTGATGGAAGAATGGCGGTGGTAGCGTGAGCAAAGACGGTGCAACGGGCGGTCTGCTCGAGTGGAGATGCATGGGTTGATGTCCCAGGAACAGTAGGCGGTGCTAGAAACTTGCTGAGTTGGTTTCAGATCTAGGGTTGATGACTGCTGAAGATATTCAAATGATATATATTAGAAGGCATGCACTCGAAGCCTCAGATGTCATATGTTTTACAGGCCCAATGGGGAATGTCCCTGGACCTGACTAACCCTATGGGGAATGGTTTAGGCCGCTAAGTGTCCCCATGTGGGATAAAATTCCCACCCCCTAATAGGGGAATTCCCCGCCAGGGATCGGGGTCCCATTGCCATCCCTATCTGGAACAACTAATCACCAAAGCAAGGTGTATCCAGAAAAGTTCAGTACTTCAGTTGCAAGGATCTTACAAGGAAAAGATACCTGATGAATATACATTTTGTCTCAAACCATCAAACTACGAGAGTGCAAAAAAATGCCCTTTTCAGTAAATATATCCGAATAATGTTGTTAACTTCTAAAAGGTTTTTTACTAACTAGTGGCTTGCTGTAAATAATACTATGAATATTAGGCAAGAGCAGCTACCCTGTACAAATTATTTTACAAGAATTGTTAAATACTTAGTAGCTCTCTTCCCTTTTCTTGGGGATCAATCGATATTCTACCACAGAGAGTATTTCAATGCTTCTTAGCGATACTATTTGTAATAATTCTTCCTTCATTTGTTTCGAAATACTATTTCAATGCTTCTTAGCGATACTACCTCCATTTCGAAATAGATGCCATTCAACAATTCATACAGTCGAACTTTTGAAACTTTGTCCACAAACATACGCAAAAGTATTTGGATTGGTAACATCATAATAATACTAGTAGATATTCATCTAAAGTACTTATGTAATATCATTTTTTATATACTTTTTGTTAGCATAACACTATAAAAATTAATGGTCAAAGTTGTATATGGTAGGCCATGCCATTGTCTGAAAATGACATCTATTTTGAAGTGGAGGTATGTAAGTTGATTTGTCTGTCATCATCTAGTTATATTCTTCATAAGTGGGTTTCTTTTCAGAAGTGCAATGCAACTAAACTTCAATGTAACATTTACGAGTTTATGACTAGTCTTTCAACTGCTGCAGGTCCTTGGAGCGCTTTGGTACTTGCTTTCCATTCAACACAAACATGCCTGCTGGAGACAGCAGTGTAGTAATCATACCGGATCCGGATGTGATCCTGCATATTTATACTGCGGGGTTGCCGATAAGAATGGTCAAAATACTTTCTTACAGAATGTTTGCCTTCCAAGTAGCCCCCCAAACAATCTTCCGGACCCACTCTTTGGAATTTATGTGCCAGCACTCCAAAATGTTTCACAATCAACAAGTTTCTTTGCGAAATTGTTCTATTGTATTTGGTGGGGTCTGCAAAATCTTAGGTTTGTCCAAAAGAGTAAACTTCAATGTATTTTATGTGTTTAACGTAGATATAAATAGTATGACACACATTTATGTCTTGGTCTATTTAATGCAGCTCTCTTGGCCAAAACCTGAAAACAAGCACTTATGCGTGGGAGAATTTGTTTGCAGTTTTTGTCTCAATATCAGGCTTAGTTCTGTTTGCACTGCTAATCGGTAATGTGCAGGTATATATTTAGCACTGATAGCTAGGAATTATGTAATTCATTTTCTTGATTTTAGTTTAAGAAATTATAGGTATCTGAGAACAAAAATAACATATCGTTGTTGAATTTTGTGCATCAGTAAAACTTGCATTGCACAAAAACAATTGTAAAGTACTTAAATTTTAAACAATTTGTTATGATTCTGATACCTAAATAATCAATTGAGAGTACTTAAATTATAGACTGATGCTAAGGAAATATATCACGATACAAAGGGAATACTTTGTGAGTAAACTACACAAAACTGAAAACTGGCCAATTGATCTTGAGAAAAATGAACCCCATCTTGTGTGGCCTATTGTGACTTGTGAGTACTACTCTAATCCAGTTAAGCCATGGAACCTTTTGGTGCTGGTGCCACTTGTCAGTTGTTCATGCTCATTGCCATGATACCATTGTGAGGCTAATACCAGCATACTCTTGGCAGAAAAATGTTTCATATTAGTGGTGTTGGCTCTCTTAACAAATTTTCCAACCATCTTTCTGAGGTAATACTAGAACTAGTCTTCGTAGAAAAAATGGTTCAGGTTTTCAAAATAAATATTGCAAGAGGTTAATTCATTGGACTGTGCAATAAAGAGTTCAAGAGAATATTTCAAGTGACTCCTGATATAGAATCTTACATTTACAACAAGGTGTTTTTTATGACAGGCGACAGCTAACTCATGCTTTTTTTGGGGTGTTCTTTTCTTTGTGTTTTACAGACCTATTTGCAGTCAGCCTATCTGAGAAGAGAAGAAATGAGAGTGAAAAGCCGTGACACAGATCAATGGATGTCATATCGACTGCTTCCTGAGAACCTCAAGGAACGAATACGGCGTTATGAACAATATAGATGGCAAGAGACGCGTGGGGTTGATGAAGAGCTCCTCCTTATGAACCTCCCAAAGGATCTTAGGAGGGCTATAAAAAGACATCTTTGTTTATCACTTCTCATGAGGGTATGTTCTCAGAAGTTTCTGATTCCAAGAGTAACCTGCTGGCTATTTATCAGTAATCGACTAATCATTAATTCCGGACCGAAAATTTAGAAAAATCAGCTGGTCAAGTAAACAATTGAGCTATATGAGCTATATACACCAATAATTTTGGGTTGTCTGGTGTAATATTGTTATCAAACTTTTGGTTACTAGTTATGGAGCATCCTTCACTCTGGAGGTGCTGGGTTCAAACATTATGTTCATTAAGAATTATGATACTGGGAAAAGAAAAGAAGGGTGAAAGACTGAGGACAAAGGAGGGGTGTCTGACTTGTGCGTTTTGTTAGTGTTGATGTTAGCAGGCAATGGACCAATTGGATACGGTGCCATCATCCAACTTTTGTTCCTTATATATGCATCTGAAATACACTCCATTTATTCATTTGAGACATTTTCTCTCAGTACTGTGGATTAAACAACCCTGTAAAGTTTACTAGCACCGTAGAACATCATGGTCTTAGGGGAACTCCTTGGGCACATGTTTCCAAGAAGAACCTGGAATTTAGCATAGTAGCATTTTTTTTGTTATTATTTTTATGTATGAATTAAGATCTTCCATCCCCTGGTCATCTTGAATGTTTTACCTTGCTGTTTTCTTTCTTTTTCCAGGTTCCAATGTTTGAAAACATGGATGATCAGCTCCTGAATGCCATGTGTGACCGCCTAAAGCCTGTTCTATACACAGAAGGCAGCTGCATTATTCGTGAGGGGGATCCGGTAAATGAAATGCTTTTCATCATGAGAGGAAATCTCATGAGTATGACAACAAATGGTGGAAGAACTGGCTTCTTCAATTCTGATGTTCTGAAAGGTGGAGATTTCTGTGGTGAAGAGCTCCTGACCTGGGCTCTTGACCCCACATCAACATCCAGCCTCCCGAGCTCAACGAGGACAGTGAAGTCGATGTCTGAAGTTGAAGCTTTTGCTTTGATGGCTGAAGATTTGAAGTTTGTGGCCACCCAATTCGACGACTTCACAGCAAACAGCTCCAGCACACATTTAGGTTCTACTCACAGCATTGGAGAACTTGGGCCGCTTGTTTTATACAAGCAGCCTGGCACAGCAGATGCTGCAGAAAGAAGATAGAAGATTCTTTACGTGAGAAGGAGAGGAGGTTGCACTTCGCGATTGTGAACGACGGCTCTACTTCGCTCAGCTTCGGGGCAGCGATATATGCTTCACGTTTTGCTGGCAACATGATGCGGATCTTGAGGAGAAATGCCACCCGCAAGGCCCGCCTACAGGAAAGAGTGCCTGCAAGGCTGTTACAAAAGCCGGCAGAACCCAACTTTTCTGCAGAAGAGTAGTAGTGAATATGAAAGGTTTTTTCTGCATGATTTGTGCCGCTCTACTTGCTGATGTTGCGTTTAGTTTACACTAGCAATTCAAAGGAGACAAGAAAAATTGAAATAGCATAATGATTGAATTATGTACATGGCTACTCGGATTGGAGCTTTCTCTGTAACACTGTATATGTGTTTGTATATCATATAGGTGGTAGTTGTGATTAGTAATCTTGTGCTATATACAGAACGTGTGCATAGTGAGCATTCCATTTCGTGTTCCCATCCCGTCGTTGAAATCCGAGAATGGAACAGGGCCACATTGTAAATGTAGCTGATATAGAATGGATTGTTGCAGGTTTTGCAGCCACATTATGTTTGCTAGAGGGGGTAATGATTTAACTATTGCTTGAAATTGTACCGCTGTTGCCTAATGTGCAGTTCTGGTTTCCTTCTGTGAAGCCGTAAGCAATAGATATCTGGATTTTTCAAGGGCTGGGGCACTGGTAATTTTTCATATGGTTGTAGAATGTCACATCCCTTACGTATGGTGATTTTTTGAAAACTTTTACACATGGTTTTCATGGAGTTTACACTTAGATGATGGTTTCCATCTGATATTTACCCTGATAGCTCTCTAAGAAATAATGTTACGAATTGTCGGTAACCCCCGTTTGTAGTTTAATGAACACGTCCTAATATCGTTTATACGATTACTTGATTTGAATATGGACTGCTTCGAAATGTTCAATGAACTTTGTACATCTTGATTTGCTATATGTCTTAACTAATAAAAAAATGAGTTACCCCCTCGCATCGTCCCCTCACGCGCCCTCCCAACCATCCAAACCGCCGCCGCGCCGTTCCACTCCTTCCGTCTCACGCTGCGCTCCTCCCCACACCATCATCCCTCCCGCGCTTTTATCCTCCTCGCTGTCTTCTCTCCGTCCTCCCTCTTTGTCCTGGTGCGGATGTTGGGAGCCTGGGAACGGGGGTGGAACTGTGGCTTCGGCGGCTATAGAGATCGGGGAGGGAGGAGGAAGAGGAGGCGCCAACGCCCTCGATGGGGCTGCTCATGGGGGCCAAGGTGCAGCGGCGCGCGGACGCGTGTCGCGACTGCAAGGGCGACTACATCGGCGTCCCCAACGACCCGTGCCTCACCAAGATCCTCTCCAAACAAGGTGTGCGCAGATCAGCATCTTTTTCTGTATATCTGATTAGCTCGGATCAGTATACTTTGGGTATTATGATCTTATTGGAGATCGATTGGTTCGGTAGTTGTGCACATTTTGGTGGTTCTCTAATGGATCTGACATGTTGCTTGTCGTCGCAATTGCCTTTGCGTCAGGAAGATTCCACCTAGCAGCACACTGCTTCCTGAAAACTCAGAATATTAGGAATGCATTGGCAAGGACTAAGGAGTATTTCCTGGTTGCTCAAGCTGAGTATATGGTTTGGGTTCTCGTAACCTTGAAGTTTGTGCCTCCATGTAGGAAATAGCCTGTGAGAAAACTGTGAACTGGGCAATATTTGCATTTGAGAAGCTTGTCATTACTAGATTATTAGAGGAGCCAAGGTTGTTAAAAAAGACAGTGCATTTAGCTTTTAACTTTTTTAGTTGAAATCAATGGTATAATCTCCATAATGTAAGGCTCCATGCAAGTTCCTGATAATAAATAACCATCTATGCTTGTTTGAAAATATAACATAGACATAACTTTAGAATTGAACCTTATGTATTTATGTCACCTATAAAAAAGGAAGAATGGAACTTGGCAAGCTACCAGATATTGATATCCTATACATGTTTAACTATCCACTGATATCTGTTTTTCGAAGCTTAGCAGAACCAGTACCGTACAAAATGTGTTGTAAATAAGCAATCCACGTTAACATTCCCCACTGACTGCCGTGAACCCTCTCACTGTACTTATTGGTCATGACAGATAACACATTAACACTGCTTGCATCGCAACAACAATTTGAAATCTGATATGATGGGAGGCTATATGATCTTAAAAATATATTATTTATCAAACTTAAAGGTCAAAATATAAATCGCTTCTGTGCTTGTAGCCTTTTTTCAGTTCAGTTTGAACATCTGATCTGAAACTTGTAATGCGATGAGGGTCTAAGATGCTATACCCTTTGACATAAAGGGTATGAGAAAATACCATCCCATGACATTCTGGAATGTAAATCCTGCTTAGCAACCTATTAGACATATAACTGAACCCAAATATCCAATTATCTTTTACAACTACTTTTAAGGTCAGTTAAATAAGCAACTTGAAGAATTTTCACGGACTTTATTTTTGACTGTTCTTTGCAGTTCAGCTAGACTATGAAAGAACATGCGAATTTGGATTAGATGTCTACCTAGACATTTATGTGGATGAAGATGGCAACCGATCATGAAAATAAGCTCAATAGCAGCACTGGTTAGTGGTTATACATCTTTGCCCTTCTGAATCCTCCTTGATCAGGCCCAACCTGATCAATGGTGCAAACACGTGAAGTCATGAACATCTACAAGGCATTACCAAAAACACTCAATTTTGTGACTTAAGATACTTAACCAGGTGTGTAGCTTATCAAGCAGCTAAAGGGGTGGAGAAGCAACTTGGGTCAGTCGAAACCTTTACAGCATTAAGGTCAAATCATCTGAATCTGTTTCAGAATTTACAATTGCTTAGGAAACAATTATTTCAAGAGTAGGGTGATGCCAAGTTGTAACTTTTGTGCATCAAAAAGTCCGCAAAAAATATTTATAACTACTGACTAAAACGAGTCCATATTGTTGTTCATATGAAGTTGAGTATATATTATACCATGAAGACTAATATACAAGACACAAAGGCATGCCAGCAAAATGTAAGGTGGACTTCTGCTGCTAAGTGCACACGTTGAAACAATCTTACAATGAAATAAAATAGATAATTTCATTAATCATCTATTATTGATCATGCATATACACGAAAGAAAAATTCCTGACAAAACTGCAACTTGCTTGTCCTAATGCGCAAAAATGGTTATAGCAAGATATTGAATAGAATGGAATGCACAACTACATGCATATTTCTGATTCATTTCAGGTCTGAAAAACAGCAATGCGTTAACAAATATCTGTCAAGGGGGGATGCACTTCAGGACAAACAGAGTACAATCATAGTGAGAAAACACATGTCTTTCAGACAGGAAAAAATAAATATAAAATTGATTGAAACACCTGAAAAGAATCACTGTTCCACCAAATGCTTTGAAATGGAGAATGGCGACATGAGTAGGGTACAGAGCAGCATAATCGTTAAGGTGTTAGAGAACTGCATCAAAATAACAATATGGTCAATTTGTCATGTCTTTTGCTAGAGGAGAATCCGAGTGTCAGGGAGCAGCCCAAAATTCTGGAATTTATGCAAAGGGGCCCAAGAATATCCCTTTGGGCCAAATTCAAACAATATTGCTTGTCTGTCAAAATCACTAAAATCCTTTTAATTCCCCATCTCACTCATATACAAAGGCTATATGGGCCCAGGCCAAATTCAAAATGGGCCGAGGTACAAGAAAAATGTCCATATGACCTTATGGAGCCACTTAACCCTCTATAAATACATAATCACTGTAGACATTTAGGGGCAGAATTCTCACAGGTCCCTTTCTATCGTCCCCCGCTTCTATGTTTTTGTTCTGATTCCCATCTTCTCTCTTCAGAAGAACATCTCATGAAGGGTTCACCAAGTGTTTTTGTCTGGTCATTCTTTGCCACGACACCATGCATACTTTATGCATCAGGTTTTACAACAAAACCTGAAGGTACATGATTGGAGTTGTTATGATCCACAGTTGCACAAAATTTACATACATGTTGCACCTTCAGTTCTGAGATAAGCTGCTTATTCTTTTTTTTTTTCCCTGTCATTCTTGCAGCAACGAGTATAGATCAGAAGGCCAATGAAGACTCCATTGGTAGGTGTTAATTCTGAATCTCGGTTTTAGAAAATTACTTTCTGTTGTTGTATGCATATGGATGACGAAAATAAGTCTTTTACTAAATCAATGCATTTTATTATAGTATATTTGTTGGGGCAATTTGATCAAGAACACTACACGATCTGACGAGTTGAAAAATAACATCGATGTGTTGTGGCCTCATGACCCATCTATCATCCTCACATTGAATATTATTTTTCAATTTATACATCATTGCAATGTTACTGAGCAAATTTTTCCATATTTGTTTATGGTATCAGAAGCTCATATTGTTGTAGTTGGAGTCTTTATGTCTTGGGGTAATTCGTTATACGACATTGAATAACTTCAAATGTTCATAATATGCCACCGGTGTCTTACTGTCAAGGTTATTAAGTCGGTAAGTCGACACTACTCTCCTAGTGACCGACTTACCGACTAGCCGACTAGTCGACAGGTACTGTTTACATTATATACACAGCAACGGATTAAAAATTGTAGTCCCAAAGATGACGAGTCGCCAATTGTCATCGTGCTTAGCCTATAATATAACCTCATCTCCACCACCAAGCTCGGTCTATGTTTTGCACTCGTGGCCCTGCCACCACACCCGCCCTACATCGTTGTCCTCATGTCGCGCTACTCGCAGCAGAATTGAGCCTACCGAAATGGGGAGAGGTAGTCTCACTTGACGGCGAGAAGGAGAACAAACTTTTTTGCTATAAAATAAAGTCATAATAGTTACGACAAAGAGAAATCAAATAATAAGAAATGCATTCACAGAAGAACAGAGTAGCATAATCTAGTTAAGCTAGCTTATCATGTAGCTCATCACCCCAAGAAAACTACTTTACAATTAAAAAGCTAGCATGTTTAATTTCGCCTATTAAGTACCCAATACTTATATCAGTGATTAAACAACCTTGCAGAATAGAAAAAACGCAACTAAAGAAATGCATGCATTTCTAAGGTGCGTCATAATGGAGACATATTAGGTGAGAGCTCCCCTGATAATGGGAGCATGCGAACTCACAATCCAAGCCATTCAATCAGTGTGGTGATGATTATCATCACTCTGGCCATGACATAGATCCGATAAACACGGTTCATTCACAAGTTGATTGAAGGGTTTCACTGATGAGTTCATGTTCTCCCATTTTGCGTGGAGTTCTCACCTGATGCACCTTTCATATAGTTTTGTTCCAATATGTTGGAAGTCTTGCGACTGTGGCGAGCAATCTAACAACACAAAATGGCAAAATGGCAAGACTGAAAATATATAGTACAAGAGGCAAACTGGTGTATGTAGGGCTCTCCAGTAAAGAATTTGGAATAAAATTCGGCTAGAAATGAAATACCATGAATTCTTACTTTAGATAACAGCTCTTGGCTTTCAAGAGGTTGCTTCTTTAGACTTTGAGGCAAAGTTACAGTGAGCAACTCTAGCTTTTCAGCCCTTAAAGCACCCCTCATAACAGCTGCATTAGTCCCAGAAGCACCAGATGTGAATATATGATTTTTCTGCAAATTAACGCCAAAGCATTAATTAGAGTGGTAGAGGAATCAAAGATCCAACGAACGATTATAACATATAACTCAGTGACATACTGTTATGACCATAGCATAGCTCAGGATCTCAATAAGTTGTTGATGCATAAACCCCATGTTGCGGGTACCAAAAAAATCTATTGCTCGGGGTCCTTATTGAATAGCCAACAACTCCTGCATTACGTCGGTTCAATGAAACCACTCCATAAGATAAATCAGCTTGTACAAGTTAGATATGGTATGTATCATTCATGAAAGGTTTGATCTGCATGGAAAATCTGATGGTCCCAAACCAACTTTAAGAGACTAATGTACACAAAAGTTAACTTTGGCTGAATTGAACAGAAAACAGTAGAAAATGCAAGAGAAGGCCACCTGCAGGTAATCTAGATCTGGGAGTGGTTTGTATTCGGAGCAAAGAATCGTTGCGGACTTTAACGAGAGTCTCGACCTGAGTAATAATCTTTGAACCATTATCATCATCTGGTCCAAACAGAACAACGTCATCTCTTCCTTGACTCCTCCCATCACCTTCATGCCCATCTCTTCGCATGTATCCACATAGCAACTATACGAGCAAAATAAAAACAGTCCCCGGCAGTAAATCATTAGTGAAAACCAAATATATTTAAGCATTCAAAGAACCAGATTTACAATTTTTAGTTTGCGCCCTTGCCCAATTGTCAAAATTGACCATACTTACAACAAGCATACCCCAAAAGAAGGCATGGGTCATTGTTGTTTCCACATGAATCCACCTTGTGGATGTCTAACCGTGCTGTCCATTTTAAATCCAAAATACACTGGATGTATTTAAAGGGAACTCTTTGTTAGCTTTTGCGCTGCATAGGCCACCTCACCCTTTGAGCCTATATTTGGGGAGAGCTATAAACTCATAAGCACTTTTGACATGTAGTGTACAACATTTATCTGCAAAAATGGTAACTTTACGAGTTGTGGGTTTTATCATCTATCAGTCAGAAAGATCTGTACCCACAACTACAATAAGTGATTGTGGGCCATTCAATTAGAAATCAATGTTTGCGATTGAGGTAAGCAATTATCTGAGACAATCATAACTTCTTTCCCGCCTTAATCTCAACCATAAGCCTAGGATTGGGGTGGGCAACAAACTGAAGCAATCATAATTTCTAACCCAACTTAATCTCAAATGCCTAGTTTCCACTTGAAGCAGCTCACAAGCTGGAAAGGTGTGCGTGGCACTGCTCCAACATAAGGCATAGGATCTAAATCGCAAAGAAAGGTGGCAATACAAGCAAGACTGTTGCTACCATGGAATGTAAAAGGCTTGAATTTTGACTAAACATCAAAACCATCATCTATACCACTTATGATAATTTGATGTCATCGGATATGGATTTTTGCGAGTTGCAAACGATTCAATATGCAATGAGGTCGGATTTCGATGAACTACCATTACCAATCAAGTAGTAGCAATCAAAGATCAATACATACTCAATTAAGATCGTGATTCCCACAAGAACCATGTTTACTTCTTCAAAAGGAACGTATTTTAATTTTATGACTCACATTTCCCTAGACTATGTAAGATGGTTTTTTAGTAAACATCAGGGAATTACAATTGAGCAGCCACTCATGCAATCAAGAAACAATTTAACAACAAAGAAAAATACCACCGTAACAATCCAACATAAATTATAACCCGTCTAACATCAATCCATGATAACAAGAACAATCGACAAAACAAATATCTACAAGAAGCAATTACCTTTCACTCTATCGCGTCAAGCGGCCTCCAGGTCATTCGAGCCCATCCTAGCAAGACACCAGGTCATTTGATTGAATCCTTGTATTGAACCATGAAATATGGGAAGCAAAATATGTTAAATATCTTTTGTAATGTACAATGGAAATCGGTCTGCTGGAAAGCTTTCTAAGGTTCACTTCAATTGCATCATGTATACATTATAAGAATACTGGAGTTTTCTTTTCTTTTCCTTGCTTGGAGATCCATAAATGAAAGCTAATACCCATGTTTTCTTTACATTGTTACATGCTTTTTTTTTCTAATTGGAATTCAGAGCTTAATAGGATTTCGCGTGGTCGTTCATTTTTTTCTGAGTTTTGCTGGATATATATGGTATAGTGGAAAATGACCAATTGTAGTTCAAATTTGGGATGCCGTCATGCGCCTTAGGGGTTGCCAAGTCAGAAACCATGCATATATATCACCAGAACTCTCTCCTTAGGGCTTGTTTGGATACACTGTGATATGACTCAATCCCTTCGGATTGACAGGGAATTCGAACTAAAATCCATTCCAATCCGAAGAGATTGGTTCTAATCTCTTCCTATCCATTCCAAAAAAGCCCTCAGGGCAATCTCCAAGAGATGTACCAACCAGTTCTTTGAGCTTCCCTACTTCATATAGCTCCTATGTCTGTTGTTAATGTTCAGAGTTAGAGATCGTAGTAAAAGGAGTGTTCAGAGGCTTATCATTAAAGATCACACGAATAGGGCTTGATTGGTCACAAAATTTTGTTTAGTGGGGATTTTGTGGCTTCAGGATGCATACCTCTGAATGGTGTCTGCTCAACGTTCAGAAAGTGCAAAGGTAGCACAACGAACCATTCCAGTATCAAAATATGTACACACAACAGATTTCAAAAAGGCAGTAGATTTCAAAAAGAAAAAAATCTATACACACAGAAAGACCACATGAATTATCACCAAATTAAAACACAATGGCAATATCAGAATACAGAGGCACTTCAGTGTCCATATCATGAAATACAATCGCATGCATCAAGCATCCCTTTGCCAAGAGAGGTTAGGGCCATGGCATCAACCAAGAGAACAACATTTTTTTCAATTAACAACAAAGTTGTTCACTCCATTGGAATTCGACTTAATTTCGACATCTTACACAACAAACTATGAATGTGAGAAACGTACTACAACAAATTGTGGGACATTGCATGTAAGGAGTCACTTGCTATTGCACTTGCCATTTAGAGGTTATAATTTGTAGCGAGTTTTTGTGAGACATGCTTTAAATGTAGGAGTTATGATTTAGTGATCAATGCATGTTATCTAAGAATTACCTCTAATGTCCAAAACAACCTTGTGCAAAAGAAAGAAAACATTGACCGGTTTCATCTACTTACTGGCCAATATCTGCTTTATCACCATAATTACCACCCAGTTATCCTTTTAGATTCAAACAATGATTCAAATTTTGACAGAAACGGTGCCAAACTTTAGGACCCTGATCAGATTCAAATCTACATGCACGATCAAGATAGCTTATCCATGAGTAGCATTCAACAGATCAAACCGGTGCTAGCAGCAAATCAAAACTGGTTTAAACATCAAGAATGCTTACCTTTTGAAAAAAAAAATCCTTACTAAGCTGCTTAACTGAGCCATTATGTTGAACAATTGTCCGGCGATCCAGTAGCCTATATCTGAAACAATAGATTAGCATATACCGATCTCTAATTTGTTTCTTGGTCAAATAAACCTTGAAGAATTATTTGCAAAGTGAAAATAGAGAAAGGGAAATAGATGCATGTATCATGTTGTACTGCAACATTGTTGTTCCACCATACTATTGCTTTTTCGGTAGCCTGCATCCTAATCGGTTAAGATGAATAGAGGCATCATTCATCATAGCAAGACAAGAGAAAGTAGGGCTCTTCCGGAGCATATTGACGAGTGAAAACTTGCAATTTAATTCCTTGCTAAGAGCAACCAAATATAGTGTGGTGTCCAAATGCAATGAACAATTGTGGGCATCCAGAGCTAAAATATATGTCTTGAAGGAATATCAGGTTTAGTCTTCGAACAATCAATCCTCTTGCCATATTAGAACAATCTTGTTTGATGCCCAGTCCTAGTTTGAAGCACTTTACAAGACTCATTCTCAAGTTTGTTTAACTCTAGGCAAGATCATACACAGCTATAGCAAACAAGTACTAAATAGCACCCACATCCTGTGCCCTTCCTCTAAAATCACTACTAAAAATTCACTGCTAATGCGTAGAGACTCTATCAACCAATTCTATTCTAGAATGTAATAGCACCTAAGTGGCTAGCAATGAAGGAAACAAAATAAACGACAAAAGGGCAAAAGGAATTCGACTAGGTCCAAGGAAGAACGAGAGCTCATATGGGGTGGCGGCCTTGACGATCCGAGATTCCGTGCACTTGACGCGGTATGTAAGAAAATACGGAGGGGATCCGACAAGAATGGGGACACAAATGCCGCTTGGAGAGGATCTTGGTGAGGCACGGGTCTGTGGGGACGCCGATGTAGTCGTCCTTGCAGTCGCGCGACGGGGCCGGGCCGCCACAAGGGACACGAGCAGCGCGCGCGCCGCCACAGACTCACGGAGGTCCTCGCGCGCGCGCCATGGAACGCGCGCGCGAGAGGAGGCCGAGCGACTCGAGGAACTCGATCCGCGGAGCGCCTTGTCCTCCACGGAGAAGGAGAGCGGTCGATGCGGCGGGCGGTCGGGGACGCCAAACGCCCAAAGGAAGTAGAGCGCCGGACGGAGCCGGGCCGCCACGAGGACACGAGCAGCGCGGCGCCACCGCGGACTGCGGGAGGTCCTCCGCGGCACCCCTCCTCCGTGAGGAACGCAGCCAGCGCCGTGATGGTCTCCATGGGCACGACACGCAGCTCGGGCACATCCCACCACGTCTTTGGAGGTCCGGAGTAGGACCGCGGCGGCGATCGCGCCATGGCGCACGTGAGCCGAGCCGCGCGCAGTGCCGGCGCGTGGCGGCGGGAGCCCGGACGACGAGGCCGGTCGTCCTAGTCGCGCACGCGTCGCCGACGACGCGAGGCGAGGCGAGGGAGGCGGTTTGGCGTGGGGGTACGATTTCCCGAGTTAAGAGATCGTGGAGCGGTGTTGTTGGACGCCCGAGAGAGACCGAGAGGAGGTCATACTGCGCGGCCATCGGCTCGGTGTTGGGCGGTTGTTCCACGCTTGTTGATCTCGGTCCGTTGGTGATCCGAGTGTCGATCGGACGGACGAGAAAGCTGGTGGGAGGACGAACGACCGTCACCAACTCCTTCTTTTAAGTAGTAGAGATACACAGCACAGCACACATGTTATGATCCTTAGATCATAGGGGTAAACATTACCGGGAGGATAGCCTGGGTGGCGTCTATTGCTAGGGGAGAGGAAGACTATAGATTGGAGACGAAAGGGATTGGGACTTAGACTATTGTATTCTCATTGCTTACTCCAACGATTACAATATGGCTCTTTATATAGAGGGTTCTTCTAACAATTATGGATAGGATCAATCTAAAAGATGACTTTCCTAACTAATAGATAACCTTCTGAACTAATAGATAACCTTTCCAATTACCTAATCCCTATACAAGGAAACTAATTAACTATTTAAGAAAATAGATATTCTTATCTGGGACCCTTCCTATTCCCATGCTACACCACACCCACCCCACCCACCCACAGCCACACACCACGCAACAAGGGAGCAGAGGGCGACGGCGACGAGGAGAGGGAGCAGAGGGCGACGACAAGAGGGAGAGGGAGAGGGAGCAGAGGAGGGCGAGGGCCACGGCGACAGGTTGCCGCCGGCCACATCGAGCTCGCCTCCACCTCCCCGACGCCGGATCCACGTCGCCTCCACCTCCGCCATCGGCGACCTGGGAGCTTCAGCTCCCGTCGAGGGAGATGAAGGGTGGCGCCGGCTGGGAGCTGTGGCCGAGGGCGACGATCCCCTGCTACATCGATCTCGCTTCCACCTCCCCGACCGGATCCACGTCGCCTCCAACCCCGCCGTCGGCTAGCTAGGAGCCGGCTCCGCCAAGGAGAGGAAGGCGGCGCGCCGGGAGCTGCGGCCGAGGGCGATGATGGGCGACGGCAGCAAGATGGGAACTCGCAAGTCGAGTCGTTGGATCCGATCGATCATGCTCCACCGACTTGTCGACTAGTCGATCGATGACTTAATAACCATGCTTACCGCCGACCTCACAATGAGTGACATATTATGAATCATGTAGTTATCAGTGGCATATTGTGAATTTTCTCTTATGTCTTTGTACCCTTCCAAGAAGCCAAGTACAAGAAGAAAAGTGTGCATTCTAAGGAGGAGAGCACCCAGTGATACCCTTACAAAACTATATGTACTTGCGAGATCTCTGTGATATTTGAATATAGATCTTTTCCTTCCTGAATAGCAGTAGCAGATAAATTCCTTTGGCAATAACGGATCCTGTGTTTTTCTCTTCTTGTGCTGGAAAAGGCCTTCTCGTGAGCAATATTATTGCCCTAATTGCATTTAAATCTGTACACGGTGTATACTGTTAATCTATTTCTCGGTCGTCGCTGGTAGCTGTTATAATATATGTATACAAACATAGTAACAAGCACTTTGGATCTTAATGACTAATAATAATTGGGGATCTTAATGACTATTAATAATTGGGGAAATTAGCTCAGTCACATCGTGTTCAGAGGTATTTAGAGGAATGATATTGCGTTCGTGAGGCACTGCAAAATAACATCGCGAAGACAAGAAATATTGCCGAATGACAATGCCGTCACATTCCATCCGTTAGTTTACTGTTCCATCAGTTACTAATGTTTGCCCAATTTTTAAATATAGAAAATGAGCTAAAAAAATTATGAATTTTTTTGTGGAGCATCCCGATATAGTTTACTTACTTGTGTATTTTTTTTTTCAAAATTGTATCCATTCTGATTTTTTTCTTTAAAATTCATTAAAGTATACTGTTTGTAGGACTTTTCTAATATAGAAAATGAGGTTCAAACAGTATTTACACAATCAATTGCATTATGTAAGGAGCCTTAAAAAATCATAATGTTTGGACCTCATTTTCTATATTAGAAAAGTCCTACGAATAGTATACTTTAATGAATTTTAGAGAAAAAATCATAACGAATACAATTTTGAAAAAAAAATACACAAGCAAGTAAACTATATTGGGATGCTCCACAAAAATTTTATAATTTTTTGAGTTAATTTTCTATATTTAAAAATTAGGCAAACGGAAGCAACTGACGGAACAGTAAACTAACGGACGGAATGTGATGGCGATGTCATTCAACAGTATTTCTTGTTTTTGCGATGTTATTTTGCAATCCTCGCGAACGCAATGTCATTCCTCTAAATACCTCTAAACGCGATGTCACTGAGCTAATTTTCCTTTAATAATTATCTTATGTCTGACCTCATTGATTTGTATAGCATGTGCACCATCTGACACTACTACAGAAAAAGTCTTTACAGACGGGTCAAAAACATCATCACAGACGGTTTCGTGAGCCGTCTGAGTCTATGGGTCGAGAATGACATGAGTCATCACGACGGTTTTCAAACCGTCAGGAAAAATGCTATCACGCAGCGGTTCGTAACAAGAACCGCTCGTGATAATCTATTTTCCTGCAGCGGTTCTTGTTCAACCGTCGTGATAGTTTTTCTATTGCGAAAAAATCAGATTTTGAGCAAAACCAATCAATTGTTTGGACAATAGTTTCTATATGCAACCTCTAGCAAGATAACTAAAATCCAATTAAAATTCGATGACAAACACATTATAGGAAAGGGAAACCAAAAGTTTTCACAACGCTCCTCCGAATGGGAAAAAGAATAAATTTACAAAGTTAAACTAGCTAAAACCATCTGTGCCTCCAAGCTCCTGAAGAACTCATCGGCTTCTTGGATTGGTTTAACACTGCTTCTCTCTGTACCTCACTAGCATATCACAAGCTGTTCTTGCATGTTGTCCGAGTTCGACTCAAGCTCGTCGGCAAGGAGAGACGACTGAAAACCTCCGTCGGCGCTTCGGCATTAGGTACAAATAAAATAAGAATCATCAAACAACCAACAAATTGTGTATGTTTTGGGGATATACACGCATTCTTCCGGCGATCTACCTCTGCGGCAGACATGGAACACCTACACGTCCCTCCTCCTCCTCCTCGTTGGCTGCGTCTCCTCGCCGAACCGCGTCGGGGAATCGAGGGTGGTCGCCGGAGTTCGGCGTGGGGAGGGGAGAGGGAGAGACTGATGGAAGACAAAGCGGGGGTGGGTATAATATATAAAGACATCGTCAAAACATTTCACCTCCTGCGCAAGCGTTCAAAAATTTCCGCGAATCACAGACGATTTCAAATAAAAACCGTCTGTGATAAACTAGTATCACAGACGGTTCATATTAAAAACCGTCAGTGATAAACTAGTATCACAGACGGTTCAGATTAAAAATCGTACTTAGAATTTTCCTTACTATGGCTTGAAATTTTCTCTCTGTGATTTTACCATGGCTTGAAATTACTTACTCTTTGATTTTACCATGGCTTGAAATTACTTACTCTCTGATTTTACCATGACTTGAAATCACTTACTCTGTGATTTTACCATAGCTTGAAATTACTTACTCTCTGATTTCCATGATAAAATGAGTGTTAGTGATTTCATGCCATAGAAATAAGAGAATAAGTGATTTCAAGCCATGGTAAAATCATAGAATATCAGAGAGTAAGGAAATTTCAAGCCATGGTGAAATCACAGACGTTTTTTTAATACAAACCGTCTGTGATATTATACTTATCACAGACGGTTCGTATTAAGAACCGTATGTGAAGTAATCACTGCACGGTTCGTAACATGAACCGCTCGTGAAGTCTACATTATCACGAGACGGTTCGTGTTAAGAACCGCTTAGATACTTCACGACGGTTTTCAATATGAACCGCTCAGTGATCTAGTCCTCTTCACAGATGATTTTTAGCGCAGCTAGTAACACGACGGTCTCTAAACCAAAACCGCTCAGATTGCATGTAATACTGACGGTTTTGGTCAACCGTCTGCGTGATGAGACGCCCAAGATGTGCCTTTTTGTAGTAGTATGATTTCCTTTTGACGTGTTCCGCAGCAACGCCCATGTACATTTGAAATGGATGCAAAAGTTCGTGGGTGGAATCCTAAGATGTTCACGCTCACTCACTGATACGGCTCTAAAACCGTAAACACTTCAACTGGTTTTAATTCTTTTTAGTTGGAGAAGTACTTGTTAGTGCCGAGAGGGAGGTGAGTGAGGACAGCATGAGAAGTGAAGATGCAGCAGATACTTGTTTGACGTGCCTAGCGGCACATGAGGAGTCGCTGCACCGAAGCCAACGAGATGTACACCAGGACGTCCGAGGCCAGTCAAGTCCCAGAACTAAAGAGATATTTCTACGTGGGCTCATTCCGAGTCTGGTTCAAATAGGAGGGTTGAATTCTTTATCTTTCTTATTTTCTAATCCTAGTTGAGTTTCTGTCCGAGGTCTATTTTTCCTTTTCTTTATTTTCTTAAGCATCCGAGTCTAAGCCATACACGTGTGTGTTTTCTGGTTGGGCCAAATCAAAAGGAGTTTGAATCCTGTACAACTTCTGTAAAAAAAAAAACAGCCGATTTTCTTAGGGAGTTCTAGTCGTTTCCAAATGGAGTCCGACATGGACTTTAGGATTAGCGTGTGGGAGTGTCGGTCATATATAAAGGCCAGGACGTTGTTTTATTTTATCGAGTAATATACTCCAGAGAAAAATGCCATGTTGGCGACCAAGATCGTATCTGTGTTCTTGTGAATCCCTTTGAGAATTCATCTTTGCTGCGTGAGATTGATTCTTTGAGAATTCTCTTCACGTGCTGATCGTTTGATCCATCCCCTTGTTCGCGAGCTGCTGTGCGCGCGGGCGGAAGGACACATCTAGGGATTGGGCAGTTTTCTAACTGACCACCGAATCCATCTACTAGTGGTGCTCCTGATTGGTGTGAAGATTCCAGATTGGTGCTTGTTCTCAGATCACGTTTCTCATCTAATTGCTTGAACGTGATCAAGAACGAAGTTGCTACGTCCAGATGTTGTTGGCCTGTGAATAGAATCAAGGTGCAGCTATTGGGAAAGAACCGAAGCTAGAGCCTTGGTTGTACTTGCGTATACACATACAAGTTTCTCAGATTTTGATTGGGTTGGTGTTCTGCTGCTGCAAGGAAGGTTGTGCTTCTGTGAAAGGATTCACTACTACACAAAAGGTCATCACAGATAGTTTTTGAACCATCTGAATTTATATGTCTGTGATAACAGACGGTTTATGAGCCGTCTGTGATAAGTCACAACAACAAAGCCTTTGATCCCAAACAAGTTAGGGTAGGCTAGGAATAAAACCTCTTCAAAATAAAAAAGACAAAAGCTTTGTAAATAAAAAAATAAAATAAAATAATAATATAGTAATAATAATAATAATAAAACCTACAAGGCAAAAACCCTAATCTGTACATCCTGCTATCCGAGCCGAGAGCCTAAAACACAACCCCTAAACCTTCTTATAGTTCCAATACGTGGATCGCTAACTTTCATGCGCTCCTATCCAAAGCTAATTCTTTAGCTACATTCCAATCCCTCAAATCTCTTTTAACTACTTCCTCCCACGTTAGTATTAGTCGACCTCTGCCTCTTCTTACGTTTTCAGTACGTCTTAAAATTCCATTACGTACCGGTGCCTCAGAAGGCCTCCATTGGAGATGTCTAAACCATCTTAAGCGATATTGGACAAGCTTCTCTTCAATTGATGCTACCCCCACCCTATCACGTATATTCTCATTGCGGATTCGATCTCGCTTTGTATGACCACATATCCACCGTAGCATCCTCATCTTTGCTACACTCATATTTTATATATGTTGTCTTTTAATCGTCGAACATTCTGCTCCATATAACATCGCAGGTCTGATCTCCGTCCTATAGAACTTACTCTTTAACTTTTGAGAAACTTTTTTGTCACACAGGACACTCGAAGCTTGGCGCCATTTTACCCACCCGCTCTAATCCTGTGGCTCGCGTCTTCATCAATCTCTCCGTCTCGCTGTAGCATCGATCCCAAATATCGAAACGTGTCCTTCCTAGGCACTACTTATCCGTCTAGCCTAACATCTCCATCATCTGCCCCGGCACCGCTGAAATCACACTTCATATACTCAGTTTTAGTCCTACTAAGTCTAAAACCCTTCGATTCTAAGTTCTTCCTCCACAACTCCAGCTTCCTATCGACACCTATCCTATTCTCATCAACTAACACTACATCATCAGGGATAAGCATACACCAAGGGATATCTCCTTGTATATCCTGCGTGACCTCATCCATCACTAGGGCAAAAATGTATGGGCTCAACGCTGACCCTTGATGTAGTCATATCTTAATAGGAAAATCACTAGTATCATCACCATATGTTCTGACATTAGTCACAACATCTTGGTACATATCCTTAATTAGAGTAATATATTTTGTTGGGACTTTTTTCCTTTGAAGCGCCCACCACATGACCCTTCTTGGCACTTTATCATAAGCTTTCTCCAAGTCGATAAACACCATGTGAAGATTCTTCTTTTGCTCCCTACGCCTCTCCATCAATTGCCGTGTCAAGAAAATTGTTTCCATGGTCGACCTCCCAAGCATAAAACCAAATTGGTTTGTTGTCGCGCTAGTCACTCTTCTTAAACGGTGCTCGATCACACGCTCCCAAAGCTTCATTGTGTGGCTCATGAGCTTAATTCCTCTATAATTAGTACAACTTTGAATGTCTCCTTTATTTTTAAAAATTGGTACTAATATGCTTCTCTACCACTCGTTAGGCATCTTGTTCGACCTAAAAATGCTATTAAACAAATTATTTAGCCAAAAAATCGTCACTTCTCCCAAGCATTTTGCACACCTCGATTGGAATGTTATCAGGCCCTAACGCCTTACCCACTTTCATCCTTTTTAAGACCTCTCTTACTTCTGACTTCTGGATTCTTCGAAGAAACCGTCTATCGGTGTCATCAAAAGCATCATCCAGTTCGACCATACTATCGTCATTGTCATGATTGAACAACTCATCAAAGTAATCTCTGCATCTATCCTTGATCTCATCGTCTTTCACCAAAAGTCTATTAGTGCCATCTTTGATGCATTTAACTTGGTTGAAATCTCTCGTCTTCCTTTTTCCGAAGTTTAGCCATCTTGTAGACATCCTTCTCGCCCTCCTTTGTACTTAACTTCTGGTAAATTTCCTCATAGGCCTTACCTCGTGCCTCACTCACCGCTTTCTTTGCCTTCTTTTTTGCTGCTTTGTATTTTTATACATTGTCGTCGCTTCTATCATGATGCATATGCTTGTAGCATGTCTTTTTCTCCTCAATAGCCTTTTGCACTTCCTCGTTCCACCACCACGTGTCTTTAGGTTCATATGTTTTCACTCGGGTCACTCCAAGCACCTCCATAGCCACCTTCCTAATGTGAGATGCCATCTCTGTCCACATACTATTCGCTTTTCTCACGTTCCATTTCCCTTCTGCGATCATCCTCTCCTTAAACTCCTGCAACACATCCCCTTTGAGTTTCCACCACTTCGTCCTCATGGCTCTGGCGACCTTAGCCTGTCGAACTCGTGTCCTAAAATGAAAGTCGGAGACTACCAACTTATGTTGCTGGACAACACACTCTTCAGGTATAACCTTACAGTCTATGCAGGCTTGTTTGTCCTTCCTCCTAACAAGAACAAAATCGATCTGGCTAGAATGCTGACCACTACTAAAGGTAACTAGATGGGAAACTCTCTTTCTAAAAAGGTGTTAGCTATCATGAAATCATAGGCTACTGCAAAGTTTAAGATATCTTCTCCCTCTTGGTTCCTATCAGCATAACCAAAGCCCCCATGCACCCTTTGAAACCCCCTACTAGTTGTACCGACATGACCATTGAAATCGCCTTCTAAGAAAAGCTTCTCACTATTAGGCACACTTCTAACCATATCATCTAGGTCTTCCCAAAATTGCCTCTTAGTGGCCTCATCTAGACCTACTTGTAAAGCATAAGCATTAACAACATTCAAAATCAAGTCGCCAAAGATTAGCTTGATTAGGATAATCCCATCCCCTTGTCTCTTCACATCGACAACTCCGCTCTTAAGGCGCTTATCAATTAAGATGTCCACTCCATTCTTGTTTCGTTCTGTTCAGTATACCACAACTTATAGCCAGTATGCTCCATCTCCTTCACCTTCTGACCCATCCATTTAGTCTCTTGAACATACAAGATATTTACATATCTCTTAATCACCGTATGAACTAACTCTCTTAACTTACCTGTTAAGGACCCTACATTCCAACTGCACAAACGGATCCTACTCTCCTCGGCTAGCTTCCGTGCCCCTCGCATTCGTCAAGTAAAGTGCGAAGACCCTTGCACATTTTTCACTACATCCGAGTGACGACGTAGCGCGTCACTAAGGGAGTGACGTCCCGACCCTTGCTCATTTATCACCACATCCGAGTTCCGATATGGCGCGTCGCTGAGAGGGTTACGCCCCAATGAATTATCAATTTTAGGTTTCATTCCATGAAAAGATGGCTTGATTTTTACGTTGGCTCGCCGGGCCTAACACAACCTTCCTCCTTTTTCCTGGCTTGGGACAGGCTGCGTAGAAAACTACACAGGCGGAGTTGTGATAAGTCACAACACAGACGATTTTTTGTTAAAAGTTGTCTGTGAAAACATACTATCACAAACGGCTTATACCAAAAACCGTCTGTGATATGTCTTCAATCACAGACAGTTAGTACGTATAACCGTCTGTGATGGCCAACGTATCATATATGGTTTTTGGGTCGTAGCTATCTGTGAAGGCCAACTATCACAAATGGCTTCTACAAAAAATCGTCTGTGATACGTTGGCCATTATAGACGATTATACATACTAACCGTCTGTGATTGGAGACATATCACAGACGGCTTGTAAAAATAACCGTTTGTGATATCCGACATATCACATACGGTTGGTGGTGGTGGCCGTCTGTGATAGCAATGCTTTACAGACAGTTTATACCACAAAACTATTTATGATAGTTCGTTCTATATCTAATTATTATTTTTCTATTTTTCGGCTAGCTTCAAGAAATGCTAGTCATGCCCTCTGAAAACAAGCAAGTAGAAAACAGATAAATCACAGATAAGCGAATTACAACTCAAAATATCAATTACAAAAGAATGTTCATGTATTGTCGCTAGAGTTGCAATTGAATTCTAGCCCAAAGTGAATTACAATTGAATCAACAGTTAGCGGTTGAAAGCATCCAGACCCTTAAAAATGATTTTGGTAATTAATGTCAACAATGTATTATGAGACTAACATGTGTGCTAAGATGTTTAAAGGTTTATTCCTAGAATTTGAATGATGACATGGAAATGGCAATGCAACGATGATAAAAGATCGACGTGGCTTAAGGCAAAGGTATCATATAATCTAAGGATCCTTTTGTAATTTTTACCGGTCTCGGTGTTTGGAGAAAAGACCAGATTAGTAGGCTAGATGTCGTACTATAAAGAGGGATATTATGGATAGTAGCTTGAAAGTTTATTTTGTGCCATGTGACATGCATTGCATTTAGAATTGTTATGGTTTTGCCTCTGAAAAACTATTCAGAAAAATTGGTATGACCGTATGTAATGAGCGGTACTACTGTAGGTCGGTAGTACTGGATTCTAGATAACGGTACATATTTTCCAAAGAGAATGTTTTTGGGAGTTTTTCTTGAATCCTGAAAACAGTATGATTGCAAGTGATAAGTGGTACTACCGCAGGTCGGTAGTACCAAAATCTAGTTGGTGGTACGTATTTTCTAGAGAACATGTTTTTGGGAGTTTTTGCTCTCTTGGAAAACGATATGACCGTATTTCTTAAGCGATACTATTGCAATGCGGTAGGACCAAAAATTACATGGCAGTACGTTATTTCCAGAGAAGGTGTTTAATGTGTTTCTTGATCCTTTGGAAACCGGTAGTTCCGTTCTAGACGAGCGGTACTACCGTTGTGCGGTGGTATCGTAACTTTTTTATCACGGCTAGTTCAAAGCATTAAATGTAACAGTTCGGACCGTTGATCATGAAGAGCAGTAGTACCGAGTTTGTGCAGTGGTACTACCACAAATGCTGAAATTTCCAAGGATTTGTTCCAAACGGCTAGTTTTGTGGTTGGAGGCTATAAATTCACCCCCACCTGCACCATGCTCAGAACCTTTGGCCATATTGAATACTCTTGAGGCTTTGGTGCACACTCTCCTACTCATTTGCATTCAATTCATATTTTGAGGTAGTTGAGAGCATTCAAGTGCATTGCATCATTGGTTGATCTTTGTGGCACTTGTTTTCTCTTCAAGCAAAGGCTTTGATTCATTACTGTTGGTGCTTGCCGGCACCTAGACGATTTGGAGAAGTTATTGCATAGTGATCACTTCAAAGAAGCTTGTGAAGTGACCCGGCAAGGAATTGTGAAGTGATTGCGTACTCACCATCTCTAGAGAGGAGGAAGAGTAATGATAGTGATCGAGGGAAGTGCTCGTGTAGAGCCGACTTGATTTGTTAAAGTTTCCTCAACGTGGATTAGTAAAGACCGGCAAGCCTTCGATACCATAGGAAAAACATCAAGTGTCTATATTGTGGTTTTTCCTCTCTTGTATTTATGTTTCTGTATTTATATTTCTAGCTCTTACTTGTGTAGAATTCTTGCTAGAATTGTTTTAGTAATTTTGAGTTGCCTTAGCAATTATTGATCATAGGCTTTAAACTTGTGCGTGTATTTCTTCATTAAGATCATAATTGTTAAAATTATTAATTAGAGCACAAGAATTTTATAACCTCCTATTCACCCCCTCTAGTCGGTTATCTTTGATCCTACAGCGATACTGTCAGGGGAGTGAAACTCTCCTTTCTTGTTAATGATCTCCAACGTCATGAAGGTGGAGAGCCATCCTTGAACGTCCAAGACTTCGTCCAGATCTAATGAACTTGATTTGATTGTCATGCCCTGTCGCTAGGAGTAAAGTAGTAAGCATATATATATTTAAATTGATAATTAGGAAATAATTATTGCGATATTGACAAACCTTTGTATCATTCGTCTTAGCACTCATGATTTCCAGCATATGACGGCAAACGTAGAATGCACATAGGTGGTCTTGTAGTTGCTGGCGGCGCTGCAAAAATATAATTACATATATAGGTATAGTCAGTTCGAGAGGCATTATTACGAAGTGTGATATAGGATTATTGTGTTGTAGCGGGTACCAAAAATCTCCTCCTGTGTTGCGGTGTGACGCTCGATTCCTTGTGTCCCCCTCCCCTGGCAACATAGGCGCTGAACGACCTATGTGAAAAGTTATCCTTAGCCATTTCAAACAACGGAAATGTTACAATAGAGTTATGTATGGAGGAAATGAGCATACCTGTCAAGTATTTCTTGTATAAGGGTGAAGTTGTGGTTATTCTTGAGTAGGGAATCAAGTTATATTACCTTGTTCCACTTTGGTACAATGACTATAAGGACCCAGTGAAACCTACTCATGTATGTCGCTATAGTCATTTCATTAAACATAAGTTCGTGTTGTGTATAAAGTATAAATAAAATTTGTATAGCAAGTAGTAAAGCACTTACTTCTGGTTGTAGGGCAATAGTATGTAGTCCTTGTTGTTGAGCAAGCAATCTCGTCGTTATGTAATTCCTGACGTAGACCACGTCTTGGGTGATGGAGTGCTCAGAGATCAACTGTGGGTCGAGGAAACCCACTCGTTCTCGCGATTGCTAGGCTTCTTGCATCATGTGTCTATACATATACAATGAGTTATGACATTTATCGGTATTACGTGAATGTAGAACTTGATTTTACACATTTACAGTGTCCAACATCGTAGAAGTGAGGTGTCGAGGGCGTCGAGGTTGAATAGTTTGAATATGTCTTCGAAGCCCACAACGAAGAAGCCCGACTGGTAGAGGAAATGCTTCTTCGTGTATCTGACGGTGATACTAGTAGGCCGGTTTGTCCTCCGCTCGTTGGTCTTCCGCATGTACCAAGCATGCAAACTGTGTCGGTGACCAACAACATTCCAAGGGAGAACGTCTAGGGCTTGCGAGGCGCCTTAATTGTAACATCCCAATTTTTCTGGACCTTTTTAAAAATTTTAGGTTTAAAATTAACCATTCGGTTTTGTTAATTGCTCAAGCTTAATCTAGAAATTTTAGAAATTTGGAGATTTAATATGAATTAATCAAACTTCAATCACTTCAAATTGGTTTATCCTGCGTTGATGGAGTTCGCTGGTTTTCAAGTTTGCCTCTTCTCTGTTCGCTCCTTGTCCTCAGGACCTCCTCCTCCTCCTTAGGACCGCCTCCTTGTCCTCAGGACCTCCTCCTCCTCAGGACCTCTTTGTCCTCAAACCTCCTCCTCCTCAGGACCTTGTCCTCAGGACCCTCTTGGTCTTTTTGCAAAGACCACTCTCTCGGTCTTTTTGCAAAGACCACTCTCTTGGCCAAAACCACCTTTTGGGTCACGACCACCCTCTTGGCCAAGACCTCCCTTTGGGTCATGACCTCCCTTTTTGTAAAAACCACCCCATTAGTTGGACCACCCTCCTGAGTTTTGGCTAGCCCCACCTGGCAGGCCTGCTCCCCTTCTTCTTCCTCCTGTTGCGTCACTGCTACCATAGAAGTCTTCGTGCATTAAATGCTGTTGTGTCGTATTAAATGCCGTCGATTCTGCAGTACTTGTTTCCCCCTCTAGTCGCCTCCCTTACTTGCCTCCATTCCCTCATTCACCTGCCCCCGTCATGCGTATTAAATGCGGCGAACTCTGTAGCACCCATTGCACGCCGCGCCGTCCTCCCTCCTTGGACCTACCCTTGCCTATATAAGGCCCCTGAGAACCCCTTTCGTTATCCCTTGTTGTTCCCCCTCATCACTCTCTCCTTCCCTTCCTCAACCTCATCCATTCAAGCTCTGGCTTGAGTGGTTCAAGCTCCTATCTTCTTCTGAACTCTGTACCTTTCTTTTAGCTCTGATTTTGGTAGGTTCTTTGGTCTTTATTTGGAGTTTCTCTAGTTGCTTATTTGGCTTTGTTCGCACGTGTAGATTCCGACATTACGGAAGACTTCTTGGACCAACAACCTCTATTGAAGAAGCTCAATTCTTCAACGAAGGCAAGTCATAGACTTTTGATCATGTTGAACCCATTTTTCATAAGAGTACATTGTCTTGAGATAAACATGCAGGGCTAGTTATATAAAAATAGTTTTGGGAGTAGTTAACACCCACTTGACATTATGACTCCTTTAATAATTATGAACAACATGTTGACATGTACCTTTGGACATCAATGGGATGGGTTATCCTAGTTGGACATCATTGAGGAGAGGAGAGGAGAGGAGAGGAGAGGCGGCAACATACTTGGGGAGGCGGCGGCGGTGGGGGAGGAGAGGAGAGGAGAGGCGGCAACACACTTGGGGAGGTGGCATCGGTGGGGGAGGAGAGGAGAGGAGAGGCGGTGGCGCACTTGGGAGGTAGTGTCGGTGGGGGAGGAGAGGGGAGGCAGCGGCGCACTTGGGGAGACAACGTCGGTAGGGGAGGAGAGGAGAGGCGGCTGTGCACTTGGGGAGACGACGTTGGTGGGGGAGGAGAGGCGGCAGCGTCAGTGGGGGAAGAGAGGGGAGGCGGTGGGTGAGGAGCTGAACGGGAGGGGAGGAGATTGGAGACGGTGGGGTGGGAGACGCACAGGAGGAAATGATAGAAAAAAAATGAGAGGGTTTGCATTTATATACGAATGGTATTTTGAGAGTAATTTCAACGAAGTTCAGTGGCAAAGAGATATTTCATTCCGCAAAAGTAAAAAAAAACCACCTCTTTCCTGGCTTATGGCTTTTAGGCTTAAAATGGCTTAAGCTTTTTATAAGTTGTATGAAAAAGCCACCACTTTGTTTAGACTTAGGCTTTTTTGCTTTTAAGCCAGACAAAAAGTCTAAACAAACAGAGCCTTAGTCATGCTTTAGATATGCGATGGTCTCGATCTCATGTTTCATTAATGATAAACTTGACTAATGAGCTATGGAACTATGGCAACACTACTATTGATAAAAGTTGTTATACCAGGACTAGAGTGGTCCTTTGGTCAGTTGAACCAAAAATGTTTGCATATTCGGGCGAGTGATCGTGTAGTAAAGGGGGTGCTGCACACACATTGGGATGAGGATGTCTCGCCTGAGTAGCCACTAAGGACCTAACTTTGTGTGCCATTGATCCGGGCTTACCGTGCAAACCACAAGTTCATTTATGGGGTGGACTGGGCCAACTAATTAGCGAAGTTCTAGTGCGGTTCTGTCATGATGGTTGATTTGGCGCAAGAGGGGGTTCAGAATGGCGAATCCTTAGTGGGGCAGAACTGAGCCAGGGCAGACCTTTGTAAAGGTCTTGACACGCTCTCTAGGCTGCTTACCAAGGTAGTGGGTAGCGGCATCGACATCGACGGGTGCCAAACCACTTAGAGAGGTCGTGTATTGTGAGTAAAGCTGTACAACCTCTGCAGAGTGTAAATCTATTTGAATAGTCGTGTCCCCGATTATGGACAATGCCTGGTGATATCCCGCAAGGGATAGTTTTTCTTAAAAGCAAGTGGTCGTGGTCGGACCAGGGTGGTTTGGGCAGTGGTCAGGGTGATCACTAGAGGTTTGTGAAGTGGACAGGGTGTCCACGAGCTGTTTCAAATAAACTGTTTACTTATGTATTATCTTTTAACTTGAGTTTTGCAATCTACTTATTGTATTTCCTATAAATGTCGTGTTTTGCAAACTAACCATACAACTATCCTTGTCAAGTCTTACATGAATACTATTTGCATACATTCAAAGTACTATCAGCCGCCGAAGAGGACCCTGGGAGCTCCAAGCTCTATGGAGAGGAGTTCGTGGAAGACTTTGCCAACAAGGGGATGTCCTCCACTCGATAGCCTGTGGGCTTGTTGACTAGCTCTCGCGTTTTGTAAAGATCCACAACAAGTTTTATTTTGCTATAAGCCCGTGCGGCAACCCTTGTAAAAAGCTTGACCGTAAGGTTTTTTGGTTAATATATTGTGTCCACTTCTTCTTTAGCTTGTTGTATGGTTATGATTACACCAATGTTTCATCTGTGTGAGCTAGCTACTGATCTTGGGACTAGTTCAGTGTGCACAGAGGGTCCTCGAGGTCTCCGTGCCATGAGGGTTCCCACATTAATTTTCTTCGATTTGGCCTTAGCGCCTCGCCTGTCATGTGTCTCACAGGAGATGACTCGTCACATTTTTCTTGTATCTTCGGCATTGTCTCCACGGGAGCCAATGCGACGCCCTTCTGAAGCAGAGGTTGAGGTGGAGTCATCGAGGGTTATGTTAGAGAGGCATGATCGTGTTTCAATCACGACACTACAGGGTCCAGGGCGGTGTCCCTCTTGGGCCAATGGACATAAGTGTGCATGGCATCCCCTAGTGTTATGTTGTCTTTATTCGGGGGCTTCTCCAGCGGGACGGCCATAAAATTGTCATGTACAATGTCCACCTGGACCTTGGTGTAACCCCGCGCCAGCTCGACACCATGCATCACTGTCTCTTCCTAGCATAAAAACGCCATCCCCTGCCCAACCTCAATAGAAATAGGCCCAACCAGCCTCACATGGAGCTTGCAGGGCGTGGGCTCCTACAAAACGATACACAAGGTCTATCTTTGGAGCATTCCAGAGATGTACATTACTTGGATGTCGTCGATAGGTAATTGGACGTCGCCATGTTCAGAAAGTGGCGTGGATGCGCAGCTACTCTGACGTTGAGGGGGACTAGCTCCCAAGATCATGGGGGTGGCTTCCGACTGGTTGATGAGTTGATTCATTTGTTTCTGCAATGATGTTATCTTTCCTCAAAATTTTGCACTAATCTCCGCACGAATCTCCTCTTTCAACCATCCCTAGCGCTTGGCCTCTGATCTCTTACGATTCCTATACGCCTCGAAGTCATGTGGGAATCCCTACCTCCAAGATACGTAAACCCCAAGGCCTCGTGTGTGTCCCGAGTGCTCTTGTTTCCCAAGGCCGTGGATAGCATATCCCTCTCCCTAGCTGCTTTGAAGGAGCCTTGGGAAGATTGAGTACTCAATATTTGCTTCAAGAGGCCATCATGTTATTTTAGACCCTACGAAATTATCGACTTATTAACAACTAGATAGTTCGATATATCTTACCAGACGTTGGGACACTCCCTCGTCTATCAGATTTTTGAAAGAGATGGTGCCGAAGACGTGCTTGATGACCTCGCTCTTAACCAGTTTCAAGCACGCTCGTCTGTGATTCTGGCAAATGGCGGGGAGGCCTCCTACCAGATTGCCACCTCGTCCTCCCTCATCCATTGCTGGATTTTTTCCCGCGTACCCAGTGGTGCCGTGTTTGTGGGGAATGGGTGTTTTTTTTGTCTAGAGGGCCTTATGCGCCACACTTTGCTGCTGAAATTCGGTCATCATCTTTATTCACACAAAGGCGTCCCATATATCCGCCAACACGAATTGATACTTCATGAAGGGTGTCCGATCCTTATTCACGTACTCCGTGATAAGCGTGCTCTTGAAGGTCTTCCACACTTTTCCTGTCGCAAGCAACGCCTGTCGTCGCACAAGTCCCTAGACTTCTGTTGGCATCTCGATCAAGCTTGAAATTTCATCCCATAACTGCTCTTTCTGTTGGTCCATCAGAGACTTTCAGCTTGGTGTGGTGATAGGGATCCGTTCCCTTCCGACTATCCCGCAGGTGGTCCGAAATGCTGCCACTGTTTCTTGGGATGCAGAGGGACCCCAATGTTAGTGACCTCCATGATGGTCATTCGGCCCTCAGACCTTTTCGATATTCCTCTGCCGTCTCGCTTAGGTTGTAACATCCCAACTTTAGGCTTGTGTTTCAAATGTAAGAAAATCAGTAGAATTTAAAACTTTTTCTTACATCATGTATTTCCTGTTGTGCCAAACAATTCTTGTACAAGGGATTATGGAAATACATTGTCACAAGTCTAGTTGATCCAAATCTTGACATTCCAAAAACAATCTTGTCAAATTTTGTGATCATCCTCTGGAAATATTTTTCCTAAGTCTCTGTGATGGTGTGTGACCCCTCTGAAAAATTTCACAATTTTTAGAAATTGTTTGAATATTTTTAGAGGCAGTCAAACCTGTTTGACTCTCACCAAACATTAAAACAGAGCCTTGCAGAATTTTTGGAGATTTATTCACAGTATAAAACCTCTGAAAATTTTACTCAAGGTTCATATCTGAGTTAGCAAGCTCCTGTAAAATTTCATAATTTTGAGTTAATTTGCTACCTCAAATAAATCATTCGAGTCTCTGTTTATTTCAAACTCAAACTTGGTTTTATCGTTACTCGGTTCGAGTCGACTGGCTCGAGCCAATTGATTCGGTCCACTCAACTAACTGCACCGAGCCACTCTTTAAAACGCGCCTTGGATCTCAACCGTTGGATCTAAATCGCACGGCCCGCGCGCGTGTAACACTTTGGACCTTCCGGTTGCAAGTTTGATTGTCGACCGTTAGATCTCCATCCAACCATCGAGATGCGCCGAAACCTTCGGACCCTCCGGTTGCATTTCCGAATTAGGGCCGTTGGATTAAGATCCAACGTCCGCGTGTCCCTTCGTTGTAAATTGAGTTTGCAACGTGGAGCAATCTGAGCCGTTCGTTTCTAATCGTAGGGCTCGCAATCTCTCCGTTGTGTTTTAAAGCCCGTAGGCGTGGCACTATCTCAGCCGTCCGTGTCTCATCCAACGGCTGAGAATCACCGAGCCTTTTCGCAGGTCGTCTTCTACCTCCGGCCGTGCGAGCACCAGTAGGGAGTAATGGCAGTGTCATTTCTTGCTCCCTAAAGCCACCCTAGCCGACGTTTAGGGGTATGGGAGGTACTCTGAGCCAGGCCATGCCCTAATGCACGTCTTCACCCTTTTTCCTTGTCGGCCGCGCATTGTGTTTGGTGTTTTGCCGCCCGAAAGAGGTGTGGTGCAAACCCTAATGCTTTCATGGCTTTATAAGCACCCTCAATGCTTCCTAGTATCTCTTTAGACCACCACCAAGCTTCATTCACCGTATTGGAGCTTAACACCTCAAAAATGGCAAATCGCCATTGTTGACCCGTGGAGCTCCATTGGTGTTCTTGGTGTTCCAGTGGTCCTCCTTCACGCTTTCTTTGCCCTAACCTTATCTATTTACTTCCTTGAACATTTCCCTCACTTAATTTTGGATTTGATTCTCGTGAATTGTCCAATTTGGGGTTTGTTCAAATTCGGCCGAAATTGGTCATCTTCTTCCTCAGCTCCGGTGAGTGCTCCATTTTCTAATTACTTGCTCATATAGCTTATGTGGACCTTAATGAAGCTATATTGATGTTTGGTATCACTCCTGTGGCTCAGGGAATCCATCTCGGGTTTTCTTCTCCAAGTCCGGCAAGCTTTCACCGTGATCAAGCATCTCCGGCCATCTTTGAAGCTTCTTGTCACTAAGGTAGCTTCTTATTAGTCCTTAGAAGCTTTGACACCCGCATCCTAGGCTTGCAGTGGAGCTCATCGCGATTTTCGTGTTTAGCAGTAAAGCTCCTGTTTTCATTTTCCGGCTAGCCGGCGTCCTAGTCCCTCACCGCCGGTGAGAATGCTACCATTAGATTCGTTGTGCTATAGCGAATCCATTTTGGTCCTTGGTGGGCGCCGCCGCGGCCAGTGTCGCCGGCGATTTGCCGTTGAAACCACTCGGGTTTTGCCGGCACAGAGCTCCCGTTTTCGTCATTTGATTAGGACACATTAATTACCAATCATTAGTTAATTAATTGTGTCTTAATCATTGTCGTTGAGCCACTGACCAGTGGGCCCAATATCCTTAAATCACTCTCTGGTTCAATCCCGCACTGTTCCGACATCATTAATGTTAATCATTGGTTAATTAATATGTCGGCATTTAATCCCTGTCGGAAATCTCCTCTGGGTCGCGGACTTGTGGGCCCGAGGGGTTAAAATCAAATCTCAAGTGTCATTAGTGCCTAGTTAATGTTAATCATTAGGATCTTTAATCCTGTCCTAACTGCCACTCTCAGTCGCTGACTTGTGGGCCCAGTGCACTGTGCACGTGGGTTAAACCAGCGCATGGGTGACTCGAAGTCACTGACATGCGGTCCCACATGTCAGCACCTCTTGTTGAACTTCGATCTTTAGCCACCATTCATTTTTAGATCTGCGGCCCAGATCTTTGTGTGCGTTCGGACCCTCCGGATGCCTTGATCATTCTCGACCGTCGATCTTGAGATCAACGGCCGAGATCGTGTGTGCAATCGACCTTCCGACCGTTGGTGCGCTCGACCGCTCCATCTCGCAGATTCGCGGCCGATTGGCCCAAGCAACCGCACCGTCCGGATGCATACACTCGTGTGAGCCGTTGGATCATGATCCAACGGTGGCTCCGATTGAGTTCACGCGCTGCGCGCTGCTTTCGCTGCGTGAGCCGAGGATTTTAGATCTAGGTTGGGAGTTGTCCACGCGTTTTCTTTTATTTGGGTTGTTCGTATTTCGGTAAGTATTTGTTTAACAACCAAAATGATGTAAAACTTAAACTCATAACTAATTCATTTTAACCGCTTTTAGATAATTCCAACGTAGTAAATTTGGTTATCACTTTAGTTTATTATAAAAATGGATTTAAGCATGTTTCAAGAGTGTAAAATTGTATAACTAGAAATAACTTGATTTGCCATTTTGACTATTCCGTAAATAGTTTTAATCTTGAAAATGCATATCTTTTCTCAGATAAATCCAATTTGTGCAAAATCAATTTTGTTAAATCCATCCGTTAGTATACTTTCATATAAAATAGGATTTGAGCATGTTCATAGTTCTCGAAAGTGGCTTGCATTAGATTTACAACTTAGAAAAATCATAAGTAAATATGTATAACTTCAAATTTAGTAAATCCAACTTTGCTGTTATTAGGATGTCATAATCTTCCTGCTATAAAAATTTCAGACCTTAGACCACTCTAGAAAATTTCGCCATGAACAGATTAATTATTAATTAGGTTGTTATATGTCGAGAAGGAGCATTTTGCTCATATCTTTGCATGCTTAGTTCAAATTGCATAATTCGTTCCTATCATTGTCTTAGATCATTCCCTAGCTGTAGTATAAATTTTATTAGATTTGGATGTGTTTCTTTGTTGGAGTTTATTTGGTGTTCTTCGTTCTTATTTGCTTATCGCCTTTTCGCGTTAGGGTTCCAAGACAATATTATTAATCTTGATATTGAGCCACAGCACCATCGACTCTGACTTCACCAGCAAGCGGATGTAGCATTCATTTGATCATATTGTTCCTACTATTTTCAAATTCTAATATATTGTTTGCAAATTCTATGTATGCATTGCTATGTTGTTTTAAACTATTGTCGATAGTTGGCCTACTAGATGCATTATCGTGAGGAAATGTGTATTCCTCTACTACCAAGCCTCAGGTTACTTGTCGTGATTTTGGGTTCACTGGATGGACCCTTGTCACTTAGTAGTTTACGTGTCATTATGCTTAGCCATGCTTAGATATCGGTAGAAATGGGCGCTATCGACTGTCGATAACTTTGATCACACAAACTATTACTATGTGTATATTTCAGCCTTGTGCTTTGTCTAAATTGCAAAACTAAAACTGAAAATGAAAACAATTTAGACTTGGGCACAATGGTAAGATGGTGTGATCTTTGGGTGTGATTGGAATGGTGCCCGGTCAATTAAGGACCGAACTACTTGTGAGTATCTCATTATCCGAGCATTCGTGCGTGCTAACCACACTAGAGGGATATGGGACCTCTCTTAGCCGAGTACTTTGGGTGTGTTAATTAATGAGTCGCGTGGTGGGTTGCATATTTGATTATATGCAACATGGACACGCTTGTAGGGAGGAGAACACCCGCGAGGCGGTGTATCTTGCTCCACGTATGGGTCCTTGTGATCCATATTTCGTCGGCAGATCACTAAGGATTAACCCCCATACGTATGTCTCTTGATTAGCATATTCCATTGGAAAGGGTTCAGAGGACTTAGCCGTGCCGGCATACCAAAGGAAGTGTGCTTAATAGCTTGGCAAAAGGCGGTGCAAGTGTGGGTACATTGGTACACCCCGCAGGATTAAAACTATTCGAATAGCCTCGCCCTAGGTTATGGACACGCTTGGATAAGCTTTTCAAGAGTTAGACTACAACCATTTTAAAATTAAAACTTGATGGTGGTATGAATCGTGATTCATGTTATGTTGTGGTGACTTTTGGGAAAGTCACTTCTAGGTGGATACTTGTTACTTATGTTTACTCATTATTTAAATGCTTAAAACAGATTTTACAAATCATTGCTCAATCTATTACAATATTGCAAATGAAACTTGCTTTATGCGCCCAAAGAACCATATAACCACATTCCTTTGAATACAACTTTCATGTAGCTATGTATAGGCTTGCTACTGTAAGTCTTGCGAGTACATTTTTGTACTCACCGCATTGCTTGTGTTGTGCAGAGGATGATAGTGAGTCCGATGGACCTCACTTTTGTGAGTTGTCTTGCAGTTGCGGTTTTACATTTGGCGATTAGCTTGGCGGCGGTTGGCCTGTTGTTCCCGTGGTGTTATGTGGCTAACCTGGTCGTCTTTTTGTTTGAGCCATCTTATGACAACTTTTGCTTCCGCTGTTACTTATTTGCTACCTATGTCATTTTGGCCGGTCGGCTGTGTTGTAATAACTTATATTATGTATGTCTTTTAGTAGACTTGTTTTATTCTGTTGTATGGAAATGATGCATGCTTGGAATTGATGTACGTGTGCTGCTTGTTCTGGGAGGCACATGTTCATCGAGACGCGGATTATTCTATTTGTGATACTAGAACCAGTGGAAGGTTAAGTATTACAAGTTTAATAAACCGGGGTCTCACATAGGTACCCCCTTTCTTTGGAGCTCAGACGCATTCGGCGACGGCGACGCACAGTCCATCGGAGCCCTAGACGCATTCGGCGACGGCGGCGAAGATTGTGCGGATGCCATCTCTGAAGATACACATCCAAAGAACCAAATTTGTAGGATTTCAATGACTAAAATTTTAGTTTATATTTTCATGGAGAATTTCTCCTTGGTTACATATTAAATATAGAAAAATATATAAGTTACATACGCATATATTTTCTGAATTGTTGTAAATAAAGTGGTTTTAGCAAATATTCAAAATTAATTCTAGCATAATTAATAATAATTAAATCATATAATTGACAAAAATAACATACAAACATGTAATTTCTGCATGTCAATTAAAAATGAGAATGTGCTTGAAAGATAGGACATGAAAACATACAAAATTAGCATATTGCTCAGATTTAGAATGTTTTAAGTATGCTCTCAGATGTAGAGTTGCACAAGATACAATCACTTGATTAAAACATAAGGTTATACAATTAATAGTGTACATGAATCACTCGATTAAAACATAAACCAATATAATTTCAGCAGATTGAGGGTTAATCACTTGATAGAATAAATAGATCACTAATTTCAGCAACGTGAGTCACTCAGCTAACAGGAGAAAGTCAATTGACTAAGAGAGGAATCAGAATAACATGATCAGATCAATCACAGCTGAAAACAGAAAGCAACAGAGCCAAGCTATTATATATAATCTGACAATAGTAAGCAATACTAGTAGCTCAAGTCTGATTTGTTATCAATTTAATTTCACAATGTGACAATAATCATCACTGAGCAGTAAACTGAACCCACGGCAGTACAATGTAATATCTCCTAGTACTAGAATTAATCCAAATTCAAATTTAGACTAGCACAACACATATATGCAAAGTAAAGCACTCCTGTAAATAGAAACAACTCACAAAGCGGATGGCAATCAAAGCCACCAAGTAGAACTGGGCAAGGCACATCAAAAGGCGTTGTCTTAGAAAACCAAGTGTGGAGTACTATCAATAACCGAGAAGTAAACCATGAGATACAAGGAAATACCTACAAGCGTGGAGGACGGGGGAGTAGCAAGGCGGTGTGGGGAAGCAGTAGGGACCGGTGGTGTCAGGGAGATGGATGCACAGAAGTAGCAGGGACGAGTGGCATCGGGGAGCAGTAGGGCGGCGTCGGTGTCGGGGTCGAGGAGAAGGCGCAGCGTCGGGATCGGGGAAGGGGCGGCGTCAACGTCAACGTTTGTGTCGGGGAGAAGGACCGCCTGTGATAGTTCTTTCTATAGCTAAAAAATATTCTGTTTTTTGGCTAGCCTCTAGAAATGCTAGCCATGCTCTCTCAAAACAAGAAAGCAGATACAATCACAGATGAAATAATTTCTTAATTACTGAATCAATTATAATGAAATAATTTCTTAATTACATGCTGAGTTTCTTAATTACAATAGAACAATTTCCAAATAGGTGTTCACCGTGTGGGATCATTCCACTAGGCTATTTCCTTTAAAAAAAATAGCCCTTTACAATGATTGACGTGCATATGGCTAGTGTCAGACCCCAAATTTGGAATTTGGAATCCTCTGTGTCAAGCTGTGCCACTCCCTGGATCAGTAGATAGCACACACAGATACATTCTCGAATCATTCACCTAACCATGGAAGATCAGCGCAGACCTATGATCAGGTCCATAGTTATGACCACACTTGGTCGAAAAGGAAATCTGGGGAGGTCTTGAAGGGGTCCTAGAGGTCCTGGAGTAGTTCCGAGGAAGTCTTGAGGGGGTCCTCGAGCGGTTCTGAGGAGTTCTTGGAGTGGTTCTGAGGGAGGTCCTGGAGGTCACACCTGGTCTTAAGTGGTATGACTACACTCGATGTAGATTGGGCATATTGCGAATAGTGCTGGTAGGAACAATGCTCGGAGTAACCAATACTTGGTATAAACAAGGTAAGCCCATAATATATTACATAATAGGCCTTGTGGCCAATTGTTTTACAAAAGAGCCGCAGAGACGGCAGTTCCACAAAAGTTAGAGTACAGACTTTAGTACAAGAGCGAAAGCAAAACGAGCCATGGTGGATCCATTCACTCTGCCCACAGGCAAGCCACTGGGGTCCCGGCCTAAGCTTCACTATCTTCCCCACCATCAGGTCCAGTCTCCATGTAGTAGTCGTAGGGGTCTTGATCTAGGGGATCTGAAAGATTGTATTGAACGAGCCTGAGTACACAACCGTACTCGTGATCCAACACACAATGCAGTCGTATAGATGCATGACTAGTCAAGGAAGGTCCTGAGTTCTTTTCTTTGCAAAAGCTAAGTTTGAACTAGATTGTGTAATAGAAAATCCTGAGACTTAGCATTTTAACAATCTGTTTTTCACAAAGGGGTTTTCATTTGTAATGTACTAACGGAGGTCCAACCTCATATACCCTTGAGTAGCTCCATCCACTCAATGATTGGGCTATCCCGTATTTACCACTGGTCCCCGACCAGGCTTTCTCAAAACCCCTGGGGTCCCACCCCAACTTTTCTTTCCATCCACAAATTGTTTTATAAAACTGAAAGCTAATTAGGCAAGTTCTCAGCACCGCTCTTGACCGTGAGCACGGCTATCTAGATAGTTCTCTTACTCTGCAGAGTTTGTATACTTTACCCATAAGAGATAATCGTCTTGATATATATACATATTTCCTTAGACATGTGAATCAAGTGGAGATTACCACAAGGCCTTTACAATGCTCAACCTCAACGCAACCCCACTCGCTAAGGTTTCCACCACCCGGTGCCAAGCACTTCCAGGAGGCCCCCTCTTGCGCCGTGTGGTTTCACTGTGGCTTCTTTCCCCTTTACCCATGCCACATTCCCCCGACGGCGAAGCCACGCCGAGGCGGGCAAATTAGTTAGCTAGGTCGTACCCATTATAGACTTGTGGTTGCACTATTTTTACATGAGAGGTCACCGCCAGATTCGGTCCTTAAGTGATTTGGGCGGTTCCTCCACTTACCCACATCCACTCGTGCACCCGACCCCAGCCACTCTTTCGAGCCGCCCAAGTCGAAAACGGTTTTTCAGGTTTTCCTTTGTTTTGAAAATAATCTTTAGTCCAACTTACCAGCCAAGCTCAAACCTCGACTGCCCAAATCCAGTTTTCATGTTTTGAATGATTATTGTTGGGCAATTTAATGCCCGTATGACAATGTACCTAAGCAAGGCTAAGCATGACACTTAGGTACATACTTATTAACTAATATGTAATCCATTAAGTCTAGGGTGACAAAAGATAGTGTCCAAGTTCAAGGGTTGGAAGTTTATACACCATTATTATTAAGGCATTAGCTATGAGCTAGACCAATATAGCTATATAAAATATAGCAATGCAATTTCATAATTTAAAGCAATATAATTTGCAAAGACTGGGAGCAATATGATCAAAGTATTGACTCGCCTTGCTCTCAGGGTACTGCTGATCTGGGTCCTGATCAATTGATGGTTCTTCGGTCGCCTCGACTTCTATAATCGTAAAGACAAACAAAAAGGCAAATAAGCATATACGAACTCAAATCGTTTTCAAATATTCAATGAACTCCAGATAATGCAAGGTTGTAGTTTGGAAGTATTAGACCGGTATAGTTGAAGACTGAGTGGTCATGGCTCCGTGGTCAAAAGGGTTTTTGACCACCTGGCCGGAACGGGTTATGACTGGGTGTCATCATGGATATGCTACGACCAGGGGAGGTCGTAGAGGTTCTATGAACAAGGGAGGTCGTGGAGGCGCTATGACCAGGGGAGGTCATGGAGGCGCTATGACAAGGGGAGGTCGTGGAGGCGCTATGACCAGGGGAGGTCGTGGAGGTGCTATGACCAGGGGAGGTCATGACCAAAGCGGGTGGTCTTTGCAAAAAGGGAGGTTGTGGCCAAGTAGGGTAGTCTTTGTAAAAGGAGAGGTCGTGGCCGAGAAGGGTGGTCTTTACAAAAGGAGAGGTCATGGCTGAGGAGGGTGGTCTTTGCAAAAGGGAAGGTCGTGGACAAGGAGGGTGGTCTTTGCAAAAGGAGAGGTCGTGGCCGAGGAGGGTGGTCTTTGCAAAAGGAGAGGTCGTGGCCGAGGAGGGTGGTCTTTACAAAAAGGGAGGTCGTGAAAGTGTTAACCGTGTGTAGTTGAATGAGGAAAGTATTCAACTACATCATAGTGGTCGAGAGAAGCAAAGGTTCGACTGCTTTGCCGCGATCGAACGAACCAGTGGAGGAGGTAGGGGAAGAACTAGAGAAAGACAATAAGAGAAAGGACTAGTGAACCATTAGAGAAAGAACAGGGTAGATCGAACTAGGAGGAGCATCTGGGCTACTAAGAACGTACTGGCACGGAGCTAGTGGTACAAGATAGCCGGAGCTGGGCTGGCAACGGCGGTACGCGACAGCGAGGGAAACTCCATGCTACAATATTGGCTTGAGGAAAGAAGGTAGCTTCGATCTTCACGGTAGCTCCAGGGAAGCAGGTAGATGGTCCTGAAGGGACGACTTGGAGTATTCCACACCGGCGAGGTCAATTCGACTGCTAGTGCCGTTCTGGTCGGAGGGGAGGAAAGAGTGATATTATTGGCAATTCCTGTGCACCAAAGAGGAGGAACCAATTGAGTGGAAACACACTTTTGGGGTTATGGATGTGAGCAGATGCGAATAATGAGGGAGGAGCCTTACCGATGGGTATCAACGGCGAAGACATCAGCGTTGTGGTAAAGCCCGATCGAAGCGAGCACTCGAGCCCAACTGGATCTCAAATTCGCTTGAGAAGGGGGGAAAGTTGGATTAGCACTGGAATGGCGAAGAAAGGTAGTAAGGGTCTTGGGGTCGCTATATATATATCAGCAAGGAGGCAGAGATGTCTGAGAGTCTATGATGCATTTGGCATGACCCGACAAGGAGTGGTTGGTGCAATTGAAGGAGTGGAAGCATAGTGTAGGCGACAGGATGGTTTGAGCGACGGCTATTAATGGACAATTGATAGCTGCCGCCTACACACACGCCTGGTTGCACTGTTTTGAGCACTGCTGGTCGGAGGAACAGTAAACCGAGAGGATGAAAGGCTAATGGTCTTAGAGTGGTTTACATAATACTTGTATTTCCCTAACTTAAGTTCTTAGACCTTAGGGTTCCCTGATCTGGTGCTAATTACTCTGGTAAGGATATATGATGCAGTCAAATTAAGACATTGAAAAGGCAATCAAAAGCGCAACAATAGTTATCACCTAAAAAGTTTTAAAAATCCCACATTTGTGCATTTATGGATTTTTGGGCTGTTACAGCTAGCTTCCTCACTTGGTTCTTTTTCGAGCCTGAGGCCATCTTCGAAAGCTGGCAACTCATCAAATTGATTGTACTCTTCCTCATACACGACATTCTCAACTCCGATAATCCTTCTTTTTCCATGAAGAACTACGTGACGGTTCTTTTTTGTTGGGTCCATTACATAAAAAACTTGAACAACTTGCTTAGCGAGTACGAATGATTCGTCCTTGTAATCGACACATTCGAGGTCTACAGTAGTGACACAGTACTTGTCGACCTTCACACCCTGTGGAAGTTTGACCCAATAGTACCGAAATAGCGGGATCTTGAAAAGTATGTAGTCGAGCTCCCAAATCTCCTCTACGAAGTCATAGTACCCACGTTTCATTATGTTTGGCCCAGCGGTATCGAACTGCTCGTGAAACGCATCTATGCAGACACCACTATTCTAGACTATGCTATTCCTATCCTGAGCTATCATACAAAATATGTACCAATTTATATCGTATCCTTGCCATGTCACAATTGTAAATTTTGGCCCTTGTGCCAACCATCACAGCATCTCATCACTTGATGACCTCCCAGTGAATCACACCTTTAACCATTTGTTGAGCCGACAGTTGTGCTCTCTCGTGATCCAAACCTCCGATCAGCCTAGATTTTGTTGGCTTACCATGTCTTTGTGCTCGTCGATGTACAGGGACACTTCGGTCATGTGCTGCAAGACCGTGAAATGGGCTTGAGCATACGTATCCAGATCAGGAATGATTGCTTTCCTTCTGATGGTCCCGATACCCTCCAGCCTCCCCTCATGACAAGATAGAGGCACACCTATCAGTTCCACTTGAGCCATATAGTTGACACAGAACTCAATAACCTCTTCGGTTGCATAACCTTCGATGATGTTGCCCTCCAGCCGAGATCAATTCTATACATAAGACTTGATAATTCCCATGTACCTCTCGAACGGGTACATATGACGTAGGAACATAGAGCCACATATCTTTATCTTTTTCACAAGGTGAACAATGAGATGGATCATGATATCAAAAAATAACAGAGGAAAATATATCTCAAGATGATATAGAGTCGTCACCACCTCGGCCTTGTAGGGTCAAGGATAACCGACTAGAGGGGGGTGAATAGGAGGTTTTAAAACTTTTTGACTAATTAACAGTTTATGAACTATGTCTAAACTAGATACAATTCTAGCTAAGCAATTCTACACAAATAAATTGATAGAAATGTAAATACAGAAGAGTAAACACAAGAATAAACTACAAAGGAGACAAAGAAGTTTTTCCCGTGGTATCGAAGACTTACCAGTCTTCACTAGTCCACATTGAGGAAGCTTGAACCAATCAAGCCGACTCCACAAATTAAGTCTTCACCCTCGATCACTAGCGTTGCTCTTCCTTTACTCTGGAGATGGTGAGCACGCAACCACTTCAGAATCCTTTGCCGGGACTCTTCACAATCTTCTTTGAAGAGCTCACTGTGCAAACTTCCTCCAAAGCTGTTTAGGTGTCGGCAAGCACAAAGAGTAATAGACCAAGTGTTTGTTTGAGGAAGAATTAAGTGCCAGCAAGATCAACTAATGATGCAATGCACTTGAATGCTCTCAACTACCTCAAAATGAGAATTTAAAGTAAATGAGTAGTAAAGAGTGTCTAAGATCTCAAGAGTATTTAATGAGAGTGAATAAGGTCAGCAACATTTGGCTAGAGGCAGGTGCGGGGTATTTATAACCCCCACCAATAAAAACTAGCCGTTAGAGTCAAAACCTCAAGAAATCAGATTTATGTAATACCGCTGCTCAAACCCAATATACCGCAATGACTCTCAATGGTCTGCCATCGCTCATTAATGCACCTGACATAGCCGTTGAAAAAGGTTACGGGACTTGTTCCAACTAGAAATCATCATTACCGCACAGTGGTAATACCGCTCGGCTATATCGGTACTACCGATTTCCAGAGCTCAAGAAAATCTCAAGAAAACACGCTCTTTAGAAAAAACATACCGCTAGAAAGATCGATATTATTGACATGCGGTAATACCACTGAACAAATACGGCCATGCCGATTGGTCCTCGACTAGGTCCTCGATCAGGTCTTCGACCAGGTCCTACGACCACTGTTCCATGACCAGTGTCTTCGGCCACTGTCTACGACCATTGTCTTCGACCACTGTTCTTCGACCAGTGTCTTTTACCACTGTCTACGACTAGTGTCTTCGACCACTGTTCTTTGACCAGTGTCTTCGACCACTGTTCTACGACCAGGTCCTTGAGAACCTCTCTTTTAAAAATAAGCGGCCAATAGATTTCGGTACCATCGACTTGCGGTAATACCTCTTTTTACTTGAGGTCTTACCAGTTTCCAAGATTCAAGAATAACCCCCAAAACATGTTCTCTGTTAAAAAGCATCTAGTCCTTCGGGATCGATGACCTTCTGAGCAATTGAGTTAAAGAAATACAATAGCCTCTTGATTCCCACTCGGACCTTGTTCGAAAAAATACTTCTAATTGCAACAAGAAGCATTTGTGTCATCAACACATGACAATCATGTAACTTCATACCAATTAATTTTAAATCTTCCATGGAAATAAGTTTCTTCATGCTAACAGAGTAACCAGATGAAACTTTCACACCATGCAAGCTCTGGCACAGTTCCTTTCTCTCGGCCTTGGACAAAGTGTAGAAACCTAGGGGAGGTATGTTCGTCCTTTATTGGCAAGTCATGCTGTGCGTTGACACCATCCTTTGTTTTGTCACGAATGTTCAATAAGAGATCAATCAAGCTATCACCTACATTCTTCTCCACGTACATGACGTCGATGCAATGGCAAACTTCTAAGTGTTCTCAATAAGGTAAGTGCCAAAAAATTGATCGCTTCTTCTAGATGTTCTTCTGACAGGTCCTCAATTTATGCCCCTTTCCAAGAACAACATCAATATCCTTAACCATATCATAGACCTCTTTCCCTCTAAAAGTCCTTGGAGTTGAACCATTCTCCTTATTTTCGTCGAATTGTTTTTTCATCTTGCGGTATGGATGATACTTGGAAAGGAACCTACGGTGACGCATGTACACAGTTTTGTGCGAGTTGTTTAGCTACACACTCTCGGTATCATGTAAGCAGTGTGGACATGCTTTAGCTCCTTTTGTACTAAACCCTGACAGGTTACCAAGGGCAGGAAAATCATTGATGGTGTAGAAGAACATGGTGCGTAAAGTGAAGTTCTCTTGTTTGTACGCATCCCATACCTGTACCCCTTCATTCCACAGTGTCACAAGATCTTCCAGCAATGGTTCTAGGTACACATCAATATCGTTCTTAGGTTGCTTTGGCCCCTGGATAACTAGTGACATCAAAATGTACTTCTGCTTCATATATAGCTAAGGACGAAGGTTGTACATACATGGATTCATGAGCCAGATGCTATGTCGGCTGCTCATGTTATCGAAAGGATTCATTCCATCTGTACTTAATCCAAACCTTATATTCTTCGGTTCCGCGCCAAAGTCTTTGAATCTCCTATCGAAGTTTCTCCACTAGGCAGAATCAGCAGGGTGTCTTAACTTTTCATCTTTCTTACGCTCCTCCAAGTACCAACGCAGCAATCTTGCCTCCTTTTAGTTTGCATATAAATGCCTCAAATGGGGGAATTATAGGCAGACACCACAACACCTTAGCAGGAGGTCCTTGCTTCACCTCAATGCCCTCGCCGTCATCAGAGTGATTCTTACGCTTGCATCGGGATGCTTTGCACACTAGACATACACTACACCATGGCATAGTATTAAGGGCAATTATCTACCGGGAAAAAACTGTATTAGTGGCAAAACATGTGCCAACAATATCCAAGAGATTAAGGGTCCCATTATCTGCCGGCAATAATTATTTTCTAGAACAATTTATCTACCGGCAATATTTTAACTTTACCTACAATATATCTGCCCTAGAAAAGTTAATCAAGTCATTCTATCTGCCAGGAATACTAGCTATCCCTTTGGCACGCACCTAAAAAAGGAAATTGACCGAGGCACCAAAACCCTTGTCCCCAAATTCCCCTCCCTCTGTCCCAACGCCTCCTCTTTTCCCCTTCCTCCCATCGCCGCCTCAACTCCCCGATTGCCCCACCACCCAGCGCCGCCTTCCTCCCTGGTCGCCTCACCTCCCAGCTCCGCCCCACCTCCCTTGCTACCCTCCCCCTTGGCTGCCTCACCTCCCAGCGCCGCCCCACCTCCCTTGCTACAGGCGGAACTACCGCCGGGGCGAACCTTCTTGGTTTGGTAGGTGGTTATGGGCAACACATCTCCCTCTGGAAGGATATCCGCTAGGAGACCGAACAACGCTGTAAAACTCTTGTTGGACCAATCATTGCTTACCTTCAATTTCAGCAGTCCAAACACGGATAACAACCTTGTGTATTCCGGCTTAAAGCCTGGGAATAGAGGTTTCTCCGAGTCCTCTATTAAGCTCTCAAATTTACCAAACTCTCTCTCACTATAGTTCCCTTCTGCATCACGTAGCATCTGATCCAGCTTGTCATCATGCGACCTACCCTCATTGAAAGCACAGTCCACATCCAGCATATCATTATCTCCCTCAACGATGTTACTACCTTCCAGTACAATCTGCTCTTCACCATGACTGGTCCAACATGTATACTCCTTTTTGAAACCCCTTCGAATCAGGTGCGCTTCGATCTGCGTTGGGTTGGTAAACATCTTCATATTATCGCAATCAACGCATGGACAATACATAAATTTTATCCCCTTCTTCAACATATCTTGCTCGGCGGCTCTTCTAAAAGCAGATACACCATCAATGTACTCTTCACTCACACAGTTCTCAACGTACATCCAGCTTCGGTCCATCTACGCTACGCACGTAACAAATTAGTGTTAAATTAGATTAATGCTCCTAAAGTAGCTAACTACGAAATATTCATGAAGCAATACATATGTATCATGCTTGCATATCCATCATTTGAGTCTCCAACAATTATTCCAATAATCACATATCTGATTTGCCCTATAGACGAATATGCAAGCATATGTTTCATACTTGTTTGAGTAATAGCAAGGAGATTCCCCAATATCATGCTAAGAATAGCTAGGATTTTCAGAACAATATGTCATTCGTTGATGAGAAATAAAAATGAATACTAACCTTAGATCACCAAGAATAAATAGATCTACAAGCACACTTGCAAATCTATGGTATTTCTTTCACCAAATGCCTCAAAGCCGACTGCATCCTTCAAAGCACCCACCTCCTTCAAAGCAGCCGCATATTAGAGACAGTTCTCACTACAGACAGATTTGTCGGGATGACCACATATTTAATGGCGCATATCACAGACGGTTCTTATTAAGAATAGACTAAGTATCACAGACGGTTTTAAATAAAAACCAACTGTGATATTTAGGAGATGTCACTGACGGTTCTTATATTTAAAACCACCTGTGATACTTATCACAGATGGTTATTAACAAGAACAGTGTGTGATATGCGCCATTAAATATTTGATCGTCCCGACAGATCTGTCTCTAACATGAAGCTGTTTTGAAGAAGACGCCGAGTACGCCTAAGAAAGCAACCAAGCCCTCCACAAAGCATGATTTTTTTTCAAGGGGTCGTCCACACAACATGAGGAGGGTGAGACAGCAGCCACGACCTAGTTCATCGAACCTGACACACTGAAGTGTATGATTATCTAGCGCTCTCCTGACAGCCATGCTTCTTGATCTTATTAAAAAAGTCTATGATATTCGACCATATCACAAAACGGTTTGTGCCACTAAACTGCCCGTGATAGTTTCATCTATAGCTAAAAAAATGTTTAGTAAACATGTTCAACATCGACAGTAACTTCAACTTTAAACAGCGTGGCTAGTCGCTTCTTACAAAAGATTTTCTTAAAACAGTCTGTGTTAAGTATCACTAAAACTGCTAATTTTACGACAAGTAGTTCAATACATGTGCAAACAACTTGGTGTGCTCATGCCTAATCCTACAGCCGTCGCTACAGAAGATGACGTAGTCGCCCCACCCTTCTGTCATGCCACAGCCAGTGCTCATGCACCGATGACCATTCTCCGGCAACACTAACATCCAGCCCTGCAGCCCAGCCATCTTCTTCCACGTCGCCTTCGGCACCGCCTACACTCCCAGTTGGTCCTCTTGGCCATCTCGCACCCGCCGCTGGCCGGTTCGCCCTCGACCTGGCTGATGTGGTGCTTCCCAATGTCACGTGCCTCGCTAGCCGTGCAGAGGAGGAGGCCGAGCACATAGGCCGCGGCCTTGTGGCCGACGACGGCCGCTCAGTCGAGGCACACGAGGCCACACTGCATGTCCTAGTGCGCGAAGATGAGCGTGAGGCCAACGATAAAGCAGAACTCTGGGTTGTCGGTGCTGGCCAGGTGGTTGACGACGGCGAGGTAGCGCTCGTTGTCTAGCCACTTCATTGCCTTCTCTCGCTCTAGCGCCATGCGCCTCCCCACGGTGTGCTCCTTGAACGCCTTGTATATGGCCTTGCACGTGGCTCGTAGGCTGCAAAGGTCAACCATGGGCTTAGGAGAGCTCACAGCCATGAGGTTGACGATGTGGGTGACAACATCATGAGGAAGAGTGACGGCGATCGCTGACCTCCTCAGCTTGGTCCTCGTCGTCATGCTTTGTGTGCTCACCATGGACGCGATGGTACTAGCTAGCTGCTTACATATTCAATACAGTGCGTGCATGTTACTACTAGATATGGAAGCATCATAACGTCGACGCGTGAGATGAAGAGATGCATTGCGTAGGAGCCGAAGTGGCATTGAACATATCATAGACACTTCCAACCACAAACCGTTTGTGATACAAAATTGTCACAAATAGTTCTGATTAAGAACCGTCTACGCATTATCATAGACGGTTTTTATTAAGAACCGTCTGTGATAATTATGTATCATTAACGGTTCTCCTGTTCAGCCTCATCAGAGGCCACCTCTCCCGGAGCATAACGAGCCAAGTGGTTAAACTCGTAAAGATACTCCGAGACGACTTGCGCCCTGCTAAGCGCAAGAAACTCCTTCTTCTTGAGCTTCATCGGGCCATCGGTATGCGGCCCGACGAAAGCGGTCTGAACTCATCCCACGACAACGTGGCCTACGGGCTGCATGGCGAAAGTTCTCCCACCAAGAGAGTGCTGCACCTCAAGCCGATGGGATGCAAAGAGTGCCCGCCTCGCTCCCGGCATCGAGCGATATTGAGCTTCGCTCAACAAGACGCAGCCAATCATCCGCGTCGAGTGGATCCTCGGATCGAGAGAAAGTGGGCGGCTGCGTACGGAGGAACTCCGCAAGCCCACCACGAGACTGGTGGCCACCACCTCCAGATCCCGAAGCACCAGCAGGAGTGGAGGTGTTCCTCGCAATGACCTCCAAGATCCGGTCGGTCCATGCGATTCCGCCGATCGTCGAGCCGTAACCTCACCATGGTCTGAGGAGGGGAAGCTCCTCATCGGAACCACCGGTTGATCACAGGTGGTTCTTGTCATCCTGTTCCACAAAAATAGGTTAAACACAACTCCGGAACAGGAGACAAAGAAGACAACTAACCCTAACCAAAACAACCTTTAAAAGCTCAAGTACCCACATAAAATTACAGCAAGATCATAAAGATAACAACCATCTTCCTATTATGACTAACTCGTATGGAAAAACGAGTAATCAATTTTTAGGAAGACAAATTTCAGAATATTAACTTCTGTCAAACAGCTAGAAATAGGGTGGAATATTTACTAAAGAACAGTTAGACTCTTAGCTAATTCATATCACTTCTTACCCTTTTATCCCCACAAGTTTTAGTGGAATTAACCTCTCATTTCAGCACTTTTACTACCTAAATGCTAGCTGTCCAGAAAATTCTTGCTTGCTGTCCAGATCTTCCCTCTAAGCTCCTGGCCGAAACTTGCAGCTTCCAATTGCTTCATATATTCCCAAGACAGCCAACACTTTCATTTTATAACTCTCATGGTGTACCCAAACCAATCTACTCATTTGCTAACTTTTGAAGGAAGATGAGAGGAAAACTCACTTTCAAATTCAGTTTAGAACAAGGTGAGATGAGCAAGCTAAGATAGATGAGGAGTAAAATCTGAGAACTCACTTAAGATTTTCAGAAAGCACCGATATTTGGAAAGTAAGTTTTCAAAATATACTAGGACGACCAAGCTAGGGGTTTCTACGGTCGATGGCTCGATACTAAGCTCTGTGAGACCCGGTTTATTAAACTTGTAATACTTAACCTTCCTCTGGTTCTAGTATCACAAATAGAATAATCCATGCGTCTCGATGAATATGTGCCTCCTGCAACAAGCAAAGACACATACATCATATCCAAGCATGCATCAATTCCATACAACAGATTATAACAAGTCTACCAAAAGACATACATAATATAAGTTATTACAACACACCGACCGCCAAATGACAGAGATAGCAAATAAGTAATAATGAAGCAAAGTTGCCATAAGATGGCTTAAACCAAAAGACGACCGTTAGCCACATAACACCACAGGGCAACCGACCGCCGCTAAGCTAATCGCCTGTGAATCGCCACAAAGACAACTCACAAAAGTGAGGTCCATTGGACTCACTATCATCCTCTGCACAACACAAGCAATGCAGTGAGTACAAAAATGTACTCGCAAGACTTACGAGTAGCAAGCCCATACATAGCTACATGAAAGTCAGTATTCAAAGGAATGTGGTTATATGGTTCTTTGACGCATAAAGCAAGTTTCATTTGCAATATTGTAGTAGATTGAATAAAGAGTTTGTAAAATCTGCTTTTAAGCATTTAAATAACAAATAGTAAACATAAGTAACAAGTATCCACCTAGAAGTGACTTTCCCAAAGCCACCACAACATAGCATGAATCCTCGATTCATACCACCATCAAGTTTTAATTTTAAAATGTTGTAGTCTAACTCTTGAAAAGCTTATCCAAGCGTGTCCATAACCTAGACGAGGCTATTTGAATAGTTTTAATCCTCGCAGGTGTACCAATGTACCCACACTTCGCATCGCCTTTGCCAAGCTATTAAGCACACTTCCTTTGGTATGCTTCACGGCTAAGTCCTACTGAACCCTTTCCAATGGAACATGCTAATCAAGAGACGCACGTATGGGGTTAATCCTTAGTGATCTGCCGACAAAATATGGATCACAAGGACCCATACGTGGAGCAAGATACACCGCCTCGCTGGTGTTCCTCCCTACAACGTGTCCATGTTGCATATAATCAAATATGCAACCCACCACGCGACTCATTAATTAACACAGCCCAAAGTACTCAGCTAAGAGAGGTCCCATATCCCTCTAGTGTGGTTAGCACACACTGTAATGCTCGGATAACAGATACTCACAAGTAGTTCGATCCTTAATTGACCCGGGCACCATTCCAATCACACCCAAAAGATCACACCATCTTACCATTGTGCCCAAGTCTAAATTGTTTTCATTTTCAGTTTTAGTTTTGCAATTTAGACAAAGCACAAGGCTGAAATATACACATAGTAATAGTTTGTGTGATCAAAGTTATCGACGAGTCGATAACTGCCCATTTCTACCGATAGCTAAGCATGGCTAAGCATAAAGACACGTAAACTACTAAGTGACAAGGGTCCATCCAATAACCCAAAATCACAAAGAAGTAACCTAGGCTTCAGTGGTAGAGGAATGAACATTTCCTACTGATAATGCATCTAGTAGGCCAACTATCGACAATAGTTTAAAACAACATAGCAATGCATACATAGAATTTGCAAACAATATATTAGAATTTGAAAATAGTAGGAACAATATGATCAAATGAATGCTACATCCGCTTGCTCGGTCAAGTGCAGGATCCGATGGTCACTGTGGCTCAATATCAAGATTAATAATATTATCTTCTAACCTAACGCTAAAAGGCGATAAGCAAATAAGAACGAAGAACACCAAATAAACTCCAACAAAGAAACACATCCAAATCTAATAAAATTCACACTACAGCTAGGAAAGATCTAAGACAATGATAGGAACAAGAATCATGCAATTAGGACTAAGCACACAAAAGATATGAGCAAAATGCTTCTTCTCACCTTATAACAACCTAATTAATAATTAGCACTGTTCATGGCGAAATTTTCTAGAATGATCTAGGTCCAAATTTTTATAGTAGGTAGATTATGACATCCTAATAACAGCAAAGTTGGATTTACTAATTTTGGAGTTATACACATTTACTTAAGATTTTTCTAAGTTGTAAATCTAATGCAAATCATTTTACAGAATTGCGAACATGCTCAAATCCTATTTTATATGAAAGTATACTAACAGATGAATTTAACAAAATTGATTTTGCACAAATTGGATTTATACAGAAAAAGATATGCATTTTTCAAGATTAAAACTATTTCTGGAATATTCAAAATGACAGAAATCAAGTTATTCCTAGTTATACAATTTTCTCCTACTGGAACATGCTAAAATCCATTTTTATAATAAACTAAAGTGACAACATCATTTATTACCGTTGGAATTATCTAAAAGTAGTTAAAATGAATTAGTTATGAGTTTCTAAAGTTTTACATCATTTTCAGCTTGTTAAACAAATACTTACCAAATACGTAACAACCCAAATAAAAGAAAACGACGTGGACAACTCCCAACCCTTGATCTAAAATCCTACGCTCACGCTACGCGAACACAACGCGCGCGCCGAATCGAACGGAGCCCACCGTTGATCAAGATCCAACGGCGCACTATGAGTGTATGCATTCTGACGGTGCGGTTGCATACACGATCTCACCGCTTGATCGAAAGATCGACGGCCGAGAACGATCAAGGCATCCGAGGGTCCGAACGCACACAAAGATCGTGGCCGCAGATCTAAAAATGAACGGTAGCTATTGATCGCAGCTTCAAAGGATATGTCGACACGGGGACCGCATGTCGCTGACCTAGAGTCATGACCGCAACGCTTTAACCCACGCACACAGCACCGCCCACATGTCAACGACTAAGAGTGGCGGTTAGGACAGGATTAAAGATTCTAATGATTAACATTAACTAGGCACTAATGACTCCTGAGATTTGATTTTAACCCCTCGGGCCCACAAGTCAGCGACCCAGAGGAGATTTCCGACAGGGATTAAATGCCGACATATTAATTAAGCCATGATTAAGCATTAATGATGTCGGAACAGTGCGGGATAGAACCAGAGAGTGATTTAAGGATATTGGGCCCACTGGTCAGTGGCTCAACGACAATGATTAAGACATAATTAATTCACTAATGATTGGTAATTAATGTGTCCTAATAAGTGACAAAAACGGGAGCTGCTGTGCCGGCAAAACCCGAGAGATTTCAACGGCGAATCGCCGCGACACATGGCGCGCGCGCCACCAAGAACCAAAATGGATTCGCAATAGCACAACGAATCTAATGGTAGCATTCTCGCCGCGCGAGGACTAGAACGCCGCCAGCCGGAAACGAAAATGGGAGCTTTATCGCTAAACATGAAAATAGCGAAAAGCTCACCGGACCTAGGATGCGGTGCCGAACTTCTAAGGACTAATAAGAAGCTACCTTAGTGACAAGAAGCTTCAAAGATGGCCTGAGATGCTTGATCACGGTGTAAGCTCGCGGACTTGGAGAAGAAAACCCAGATAGATACCCCGAGCCAAATGAGTGATTCCAAAGCATCAAGATAGCTTCATAATGATTCATGAAGCTACATGAGCAAGTAATTAGAAAATGGAGCACTCACGTGAGTTGAGGAAGAAGATGACCAATTTCGGCCGAATTTGAACAAACCCCAAATTGGACAATTCCTGAGAATCAAATCCAAAATTAAGTGAGGGGAAATGTTCAAGGAAGTAAATAGATAAGGTTAGGCAAAGAAACGTGAAGGAGGACCACTGAACACCAAGAACACCAGAGAAGCTTCACGGGTCAACAATGGCGATTTGCCATTTTTGAGGTGTTAAGCTCCAATATTGTGAATGAAGCTTGATGGTGGTCTAAAGAAATACCAGGAGGCATTGAGAGTGCTTAAAAAGCCATGAAAGCATTAGGGTTTGCACCACACCTCTTTCGGGCAAAAAACAGAGCACAATGCGCGCCGACATGGAAAAGATAAAAGCTGGTGCACTAGGGCATGGCCTGGCTCAGAGTACCTCCCATACCCCTAAACGTCGGCTAGGGTGACCTTAGGGAGCAAGAAATGACACCGCCATTACTCCCTACAGGTGCTCGCACGGCGGAGGTAGAAGACGACCAGCGAAAAGGCTCGACGATTCTCAATCGTAGGATGAGACACGGACGGCCGAGATAGAGCCACGCCCTGTGTTTAAAACACAACGGGAGATCGCGAGCCCTCGATTAGAAATGAACGGCTTAGATAGCCCCACGCCGCAAACTCAATTTACAACGAAGGAACACGCGGCGTTGGATCTTAATCCAACGGCTCGATTCGAGAATGCAACCGAGGGTCCGGGTTTTGGAAATCTCAACGGTTGGATGGGAATCTAACGGTTCACAATCCAACTTGCAACCGAAGGTCCGGCGGTTACACGCGCGCGACCGTGCGATTTAGATCCAACGGTCCAGATCCAACGCGCGCTTTTAAAGAGAGGCTCGGTGCGCTTAGTTGATCGACCGAATCAATTGGCTCGAGCCCGAGTCCACTCGAACTCAAGTAACAAGAAACCAAGTTTGACTTTGAAATAAGAACAGAGACTTTGAATGATTTATTTGAGGTAGCAAATTAACTCCAAAAATTATGAAATTTTTACAGGAGCTTGCTAACTCAGATATTAACCTTGTATAAAATTTTCAGAGGTTTTATGCTGCGAATAAATCTCCAAAAATTCTGCAAGGCTCTGTTTTAATGTTTGACTAAGAGTCAAACATGTTTGATCGCTTCTAAAAATATTCAAACAATTTCTAAAATTGTGAAATTTTTCAGAGGGGTCACATACCATCACAGAGACTTAGGAAAATATTTCCAGAGGATGATCATAAGATTTGACAAGATTGTTTTTGGAATAACAAGATTTGGATCAACTAGACTTGTGACAATGTATTTCCATAATCCCTTGTACAAGAATCGTTTAAGACAACAGAAATACATGATGTAAGAAAAAGTTTTAATTTCTACTGATTTTCTTACATTTGAAACACAAGCCCAAGATTGGGATGTTACAAAACCTCCCCTTACAAGAATCTCGCCCAGATTCTCTTACTCGAGAAGAAGGATGGGTAATCTGCACGAAGACGATCCTCGCGCTCCCAAGTTGCCTCATCTTCGTAATGGTTGACCACTGGACCTTAAGGAACTTGATGACACGGTTCCTTGTCCTTCGCTCGCATTCTTCGAGAATACGAACAGATGCTCATGATAGGTCAAATTTTCTTGCACATCGAGATTTTCCAACGGAGTTTCCTCAATCGAACACGGAGGCACTTCTTCAAGTGTGACACATGGAACACGCCGTGCACACCCTCAAGTGAAGCGGCAACTCCAATCTGTATGCAACGGCTCAAATCCTCTCGATGATGCGATAAGGCCCCACATATCGAGGAGCTAACTTGCCCTTGAAGCCAAAATGCGATGGCCCTTCAAGGGTGAGACCTTGAGATACACAAAGTCATTGGGCTCAAAGCTCAACTCCCGACGACGACGATCCACATAGCTCTTTGCTCGGATCGAGCCACGCGCAAATGCTCACGAATCAATCGAACTTGGCTTTCGCCTCATTGATGGAATTCGCCCAAGAACCGACGCCACCGCTTCCACCAGTTCAATGGGGTTCTACACTTCTCCCATACAAAGCCTCAACGGTGTCATGCCAAGACTAGCTTGAAATCGTTGTTGTAGGAGAACTCGCAAACGGCAAGCACTTCTCCCACTTCTTTCCATAGGAAAGAACACAGCACGGAGCATATCTTCCAACACTTGGTTGACTCTCTCGGTCGACCATCGCTTTGAGGATGATAAGTCGAATCAAAGAAAGACGTGTACCCATCGCCTTTTGCGATTATGCCAAAAGCGAGAGGTGAAAAGAGAACCACGATCCGACACAATCGCTCGTGGCACACCATGCAAACATACAATGCGAGACACATAGAGATCCGCCACCGACTAACACCGAGATTGGTACGCACCGCGAAAATGTGCCACCTTTGTCAATCGATCAATGACAACCTGTATAGCATCCTTCCCGTAAGAAGCACGGGCGCATCGTGATGAAATCCATACCAACGGAATCCCACTTCCATTCTCGCATCGCAAAGGTCAAGAAGGCTCGCTGGACGACGCGATGTTCACCTTGACACGACAAAGACACGCCGCACTCGCCACGAACCTAGCAATCTCGCGCTTCATGCGAGTCCACCGAATCTCTCGCCGAAGATCTTGATATATCTTGGTAGCTCCAGGATGGATAGACAAAGGGAGTCATGGGCCTCGCGAGAATCAAATCCCACAATTCCATGACCTTCGGAACCACCAAGCGCCGTCCAAACCACACAACACCGTGCTCATCCTCGTAAAAGCACTTAGCTGACCCATTCTTGATGTTCGCTGATTTGGATCACACCAACATCTGTCTCTGGCAGCCTTGATTTGTTCCACCAAAGTCGGTTGCACAACCAAGGTAGCAAGAGAACCATGCTCAATCAATCCCAAATTAAGCCGCTGAAATTCTTCGAGAAGGGTAGGTTGTTGCTCTTGAAGTGACAAGGTATTACAATACACCTTGCGACTGAGTGCATCCGCAACAACATTGGCCTTGCCCGGGTGATACTGAATGCCCATATCATAATCTTTGATCAATTCCAACCATCTCCTCTCGCTCGAGGTTCAGATCCGGTCAGGTGAACAAATATTTCAAGCTCTTGTGATCGAATACACCTCACAATTTACCAATGAGGTAATGCCGCCAAATCTTGAGTGCATGAACCACCGCCGCTAACTCCAAATCATGGGTAGGATAATTGAGTTCATGAGGCCTCAATCGCCTCGATGCATAGGCCACTACCTTGCCTTCTTGCATAAGAACACAACCAAGTCCTTGACGAGAGGCATCACAATAAATGTCAAAGCTCTTATGCACATCGTGGAGAACAAACACCGTGCCGACGCCAATCGCTTTTGAGTTCTTGAAAACTCAAATCACAAGCGATGACCACACGAATTTCTTTTCTTTCTTGAGCAATTCGGTCATGGGCTTAGCAATTTTGGAGAAGTTCTCGATAAAGCGCGTAGTAGCCCGCTAAACCAAGGAAACTCCTCACATCGGTGATCGACTTGGCTGCCCCAAGATAGAACATCGCGACCTTGCTAGGATCTATCATGACACCACTCTTTGAAAGAACATGGCCCAAGAATGCCACTTCCTTCAACCGTAACTCGCACTTGTCGAACTTAGCATACAAACATGCTCACGCAGCTTTCCCAATACAACTGCAGTGCTCAAAGATGCTCTTCTTCACTCTTGGAGTAGATAAGAATGTCATCAATGAACACCACAACAAACTTATCCAAATACTCCATGAACACCGAGTTCATAAGATTCATGAACAAAGCCGAGCATTGGTCAAACCGAAGACATGACGGTGTACTCGTAAAGGCCATAACGAGTAGTGAACGCCGCTTTGGAATATCCTCACTCGATCCGACTTGATGGTACCCCAATCTCAAGTCAATCTTGAAGAACACACAAGCCCTACCAATCGGTCAAAGAGATCATCAATACGAGGCAAAGGATATTTGTTTTTCACCGCTACTTCATTAAGCGGACGGTAATCAACACACATACGCAGGTCTTGTCCTTCTTCTTTACAAAAATAACCGACAACCCCAAGGAGATGAGCTAGGACGGATGAAGCCTTTTGCTTGAAGCTCACCCAATCGCTTCTTTAGCTCCTCCAACTCATTAGGAGGCATTCGCACGCGCTTTGAAATTGGAGCGACGGCAGCAACTCAATCACAAACTCAAGTCTCGAATCGAGGCATACCAGCAAATCTTCGTGGAAGACATCCACAAAGTCACGCATCAGTGGGCACATCCTCGAATCTCCATGGTCGCTTAGCTTCAAGGGCACAAAGGTGTGGCCTCGCACTGCGGTGAAATCCCAACTTGCTCGCCGAGGGACTAGTGAGGAAAACCATCTTCCCGCACAATCGATTTGCCCCAAGTGTTGGGACAACCAATCCATACCAAGAATCACATCTAGGCGCGCGAATCAAGTAAGATGAGATTCGCCAAGAATTCCACTCCTTCAATATTAATAGGAACGCCCGACATTCTTGATCGCTCTCATTTCCGCTCCCGAGAGCGAATAAGCAAAGAATCCCCCGCCTCCCGAAAGGAACAAAGTGAAGGTCAAAATCAGCAGCAAATGATCTCGTAATAAAGAAATGTGAAGCTCCAGAGTCAAACAAGACTGCAGCAGACGATAACTAACAAGGAACGTATCTAACACAACGTCAGTGCCTCCCGAGCCTCCTCACCGAGATGTGGTTGACTCGACCACTCCCGACACCCTCGAGTCTTCGATCACCTTCGGTCGTGTGACCATTCCCGCCCTCCATTAGGACGAGGGGCTGCTCCAATCCTCCGAGGGCAATCGCAGCATAGTGGCCCTTCTTGTTGCAGCGGCAGTAACGCCGCAACTGGGTTGCGAGCACAACTCCGCCGAGTCGCAGTGCACGTGGTCAAACACGGCCGCGGGGACGAGCAATCGGCGCCGACGGCCTCGGCGGTGGTGAAACCAAAGCACGAGCTCTGTGCGGGCCCAACACGGGGACGAGTGAGGCTAGCCTGCGCACCGATGGGCCTCCCACTTGCGCTATGACTCACCCAGCTTTCGCTTGTGCTCGGCGACGATGGCCTTGTCAACCAAGGCCCGAAGTCAACAAAGTCCACTATAGATAGCTTGTCCTGCAGCTCCTGACAAGCCATCCATGAACTTCTCTGCTTAGCCTCATCGAGGCCACCTCTCCGAGCATAACGAGCCAAGTGGTTAAACTCGTAAAGATACTCCGAGACGCATTTGCGCCCCTCGCTAAGCGCAAGAAACTCCTTCTTCTTGAGCTTCATCAGCCATCGTATGTGGGCCCGACGAAAGCAGATCTGAACTCATCCCACGAGACAACGTGGCCTCGCGGCCGCATGGCGAAAGTTCTCACACCAAGAGAGTGTTGCACCCTCAAGCCGATGGGATGCAAAGAGTGCCCGCCTCCGCTCCCGGCATCGAGCGATATTGAGCTTTCGCCAACAAGACGCAGCCAATCATCCGCCGAGTGGATCCTCTGATCGAGAGAAGTGGCGGTCAGCGACGGAGGAACTCCGCAAGCCCACCACGAGATCGTGGCCACCACCTCCGATCCCGGCACCAGCAGGAGTGGAGGTGTTCTCGCAATGACCTCCAAGATCCGGTATGGTCCATGCGATTCCGCCGATCCGAGCCGTAACCTCACCATGGTCTGAGGAGGGGAAGCTCTCATCGGAACCACCGGCCGATCGTCATTGCGGTGGTTCTTGTCATCCTGTTCCACAAAAATAGGTTAAACACAACTCCGGAACAGGAGACAAAGAAGACAACTAACCCTAACCAAAACAACCTTTAAAAGCTCAAGTACCCACATAAAATTACAGCAAGATCATAAAGATAACAACCATCTTCCTATTATGACTAACTCGTATGGAAAAACGAGTAATCAATTTTTAGGAAGACAAATTTCAGAATATTAACTTCTGTTCGAAACAGCTAGGAAATAGGGTGGAATATTTACTAAAGAACGGTTAGACTCTTAGCTAATTCATATCACTTCTTACCCTTTTATCCCCACAAGTTTTAGTGGAATTAACCTCTCATTTCAGCACTTTTACTACCTAAATGCTAGCTGTCCAGAAAATTCTTGCTTGCTGTCCAGATCTTCCCTCTAAGCTCCTGGCCGAAACTTGCAGCTTCCAATTGCTTCATATATTCCCAAGACAGCCAACACTTTCATTTTATAACTCTCATGGTGTACCCAAAACCAATCTACTCGGCTGCTAACTTTTGAAGGAAGATGAGAGGAAAACTCAGCTTTCAAATTCAGTTTAGAACAAGGTGAGATGAGCAAGCTAAGATAGATGAGGAGTAAAATCTGAGAACTCACTTAAGATTTTCAGGAAAGCACTGATATTTGGAAAGTAAGTTTTCAAAATATACTAGGGACGACCAAGCTAGGGTTTCTACACAAGATGGCTCGATACTAAGCTCTGTGAGACCCCGGTTTATTAAACTTGTAATACTTAACCTTCCTCTGGTTCTAGTATCACAAATAGAATAATCCGCCTCGATGAATATGTGCCTCCTGCACAAGCAACACACATACATCATATCCAAGCATGCATCAATTCCATACAACAGATTATAACAAGTCTACCAAAAGACATACATAATATAAGTTATTACAACACAATGACCGCCAAATGACATAAGATAGCAAATAAGTAACAGCTGAAGCAAAAGTTGCCATAAGATGGCTTAAACCAAAAGACGACCGTTAGCCACATAACACCACAGGGCAACCGACCGGGCCGCCAAGCTAATCGCCTCAGAATCGCCACAAAGACAACTCACAAAAGTGAGGTCCATCTGACTCACTATCATCCTCTCGCACAACACAAGCAATGCAGTGAGTCCAAAATGTACTCGCAAGACTTACGAGTAGCAAGCCTATACATAGCTACATGAAAGTTGTATTCAAAGGAATGTGGTTATATGGTTCTTTGGACGCATAAAGCAAGTTTCATTTGCAATATTGTAGTAGATTGAACAAAGGTTTGTAAAATCCGTTTTAAGCATTTAAATAACAATGAGTAAACATAAGTAACAAGTATCCACCTAGAAGTGACTTTCCCAAAGCCACCACAACATAGCATGAATCCTCGATTCATACCACCATCAAGTTTTAATTTTAAAATGTTGTAGTCTAACTCTTGAAAAGCTTATCCAAGCGTGTCCATAACCTAGGACGAGGCTATTCGAATAGTTTTAATCCTCGCAGGTGTACCAATGTACCCATACTTGACCGCCTTTTTGCCAAGCTATTAAGCACACTTCCTTTGGTATGCCAAGACGGCTAAGTCCTACTGAACCCTTTCCAATGGAACATGCTAATCAAGAGACGCAACTATGGGGTTAATCCTTAGTGATCTGCCGACAAATATGGATCACAAGGACCCATACGTGGAGCAAGATACACCGCCCTCGCTGGTGTTCCTCTCCCTACAACGTGTCCATGTTGCATATAATCAAATATGCAACCCACCACGCGACTCATTAATTAACACACCCAAAGTACTCACCAAGAGAGGTCCCATATCCTCTAGTGTGGTTAGCACGCACGTAATGCTCGGATAATGTGATACTCACAAGTAGTTCGGTCCTTAATTGACCCGCACCATTCCAATCACACCCAAAAGATCACACCATCTTACCATTGTGCCCAAGTCTAAATTGCTTTCATTTTCAGTTTTAGTTTTGCAATTTAGACAAAGCACAAGGCTGAAATATACACATAGTAATAGTTTGTGTGATCAAAGTTATCGACGAGTCGATAACTGCCCATTTCTACCGATAGCTAAGCATGGCTAAGCATAAAGACACGTAAACTACTAAGTGACAAGGGTCCATCCAGCGAACCCAAAATCACAGCAAGTAACCTAGGCTTCAGTGGTAGAGGAATGAACATTTCCTACTGATAATGCATCTAGTAGGCCAACTATCGACAATAGTTTAAAACAACATAGCAATGCATACATAGAATTTGCAAACAATATATTAGAATTTGAAAATAGTAGGAACAATATGATCAAATGAATGCTACATCTGCTTGCCTGGCTGAAGTGCAGGATCTGATGGCTGCTGTGGCTCAATATCAAGATTAATAATATTATCTTCGGAACCTAACGCGAAAAGGCGATAAGCAAATAAGAACGAAGAACACCAAATAAACTCCAACAGCAAAACACATCCAAATCTAATAAAATTCACACTACAGCTAGGGAAAGATCTAAGACAATGATAGGAACAAGAATCATGCAATTAGGACTAAGCACACAAAAGATATGAGCAAAATGCTTCTTCTCAGCCTATAACAACCTAATTAATAATTAGCACTGTTCATGGCAAAATTTTCTAGAATGATCTAGGGTCTGAAATTTTTATAGTAGGTAGATTATGACATCCTAATAACAGCAAAGTTGGATTTACTAATTTTGGAGTTATACACATTTACTTAAGATTTTTCTAAGTTGTAAATCTAATGCAAATCATTTTACAGAATTGCGAACATGCTCAAATCCTATTTTATATGAAAGTATACTAACAGATGAATTTAACAAAATTGATTTTGCACAAATTGGATTTATACAGAAAAAGATATGCATTTTTCAAGATTAAAACTATTTCTGGAATATTCAAAATGACAGAAATCAAGTTATTCCTAGTTATACAATTTTCTGCTACTGGAACATGCTAAAATCCATTTTTATAATAAACTAAAGTGACAACATCATTTATTACCGTTGGAATTATCTAAAAAGTAGTTAAAATGAATTAGTTATGAGTTTCTAAAGTTTTTACATCATTTTCAGTTGTTAAACAAATACTTACCGAAATACAGAACAACCCAAATAAAAGAAAACGACGTGGACAACTCCCAACCCTTGATCTAAAATCCTACGGCTCACGCGCCGAACGGCGCGACGCCACAAATGAATCGAACGGAGCCCACCGTTGATCAAGATCCAACGGCGCACCTGAGTGTATGCATTCGGACGGTGCGGTTGCATACACGATCTCAGCCGTTGATCGAAAGATCGACGGTCGAGAACGATCAAGGCATCCGGAGGGTCCGAACGCACACAAAGATCAGGGCCGCAGATCTAAAAATGAACGGTAGCTATTGATCGCAGTTCAAAGGGATATGCTGACACGTGGGACCGCATGTCAGTGACCTAGAGTCATGACCGCAACGTTTTAACCCACGTGCACAGTGCACTGGGCCCACATGTCAACGACTAAGAGTGGCGGTTAGGACAGGATTAAAGATTCTAATGATTAACATTAACTAGGCACTAATGACTCCTGAGATTTGATTTTAACCCCTCGGGCCCACAAGTCAATGACCGCAGGAGATTTCGATGTGGATTAAATGCCGACATATTAATTAAGCCATGATTAAGCATTAATGATGTCGAACGAAGGCGGATAGAACCGCAGAGTGATTTAAGGATATTGGGCCCACTGGTCAGTGGCTCAACGACAATGATTAAGACATAATTAATTCACTAATGATTGGTAATTAATGTGTCCTAATAAGTGACGAAACGGAGCTCCGTGTCAAGAAACCCGAGTGATTTCAACGCAATCGCCGCGACACCGTGCATGGCGGCGCCACCAAGAACCAAAATGGATTCGCAATAGCACAACGAATCTAATGGTAGCATTCTCGCCATGGTGAGGACTAGAACGCCGCTAGCCGAAAACGAAAATGGGAGCTTTTATCGCTAAACATGAAAATAGCGAAAGCTCACCGGACCTAGGATGCGGTGCCGAACTTCTAAGGACTAATAAGAAGCTACCTTAGTGACAAGAAGCTTCAAAGATGGCCGGAGATGCTTGATCACGGTGTAAGCTCGCCGGACTTGGAGAAGAAAATCCGAGATAGATACCCTGAGCCAAATGAGTGATTCCAAAGCATCAGTATAGCTTCATAATGATTCACAGAAGCTACATGAGCAAGTAATTAGAAAATGGAGCACTCACCTGAGCTGAGGAAGAAGATGACCAATTTCGGCCGAATTTGAACAAACCCCAAATTGGACAATTCCTGAGAATCAAATCCAAAATTAAGTGAGGGGAAATGTTCAAGGAAGTAAATAGATAAGGTTAGGGCGAAGAAACGTGAAGGAGGACCACTGGAACACCAAGAACACCAGAGAAGCTTCACGGGTCAACAATGGCGATTTGCCATTTTTGAGGTGTTAAGCTCCAATATTGTGAATGAAGCTTGATGGTGGTCTAAAGAAATACCAGGAGGCATTGAGAGTGCTTAAAAAGCCATGAAAGCATTAGGGTTTGCACCACACCTCTTTCGGGCGGCAAAACACAGAGCACAATGCGCGGCCGACATGGAAAAGATAAAAGCTGGTGCACTAGGGCATGGCCTGGCTCAGAGTACCTCCCATACCCCTAAACGTCGGCTAGGGTGACCTTAGGGAGCAAGAAATGACACTGCCATTACTCCTCTACAGTGCTCGCACGGCCGGAGGTAGAAGACGACCAGCGAAAAAGGCTCGACGATTCTCAGCCGTAGGATGAGACACGGACGGCTGAGATAGAGCCACGCCTCCCAGGTTTAAAACACAACGGGGAGACTGCGAGCCCTCTGATTAGAAATGAACGGCTCAGATAGCCCCACGTCGCAAACTCAATTTACAACGAAGGAACACGCGGGCGTTGGATCTTAATCCAACGGCTCTGATTCAGGAATGCAACCGGAGGGTCCGAAGGTTTCGGAAATCTCAACGGTTGGATGGGAATCTAACGGTCGACAATCCAACTTGCAACCGGAAGGTCCGAAGGGTTACACGCGTGCGGACCGTGCGATTTAGATCCAACGGTCCAGATCCAACGCGCGTTTTAAAGAGAGGCTCGGTGCAGTTAGTTGACTGGACCGAATCAATTGGCTCGAGCCCGAGTCTGACTCGAACCCAAGTAACAGTAAAACCAAGTTTGACTTTGAAATAAGAACAGAGACTTTGAATGATTTATTTGAGGTAGCAAATTAACTCCAAAAATTATGAAATTTTTACAGGAGCTTGCTAACTCAGATATTAACCTTGTATAAAATTTTCAGAGGTTTTTATGCTGCGAATAAATCTCCAAAAATTCTGCAAGGCTCTGTTTTAATGTTTGACTGAGAGTCAAACAGTTTGATCGCTTCTAAAAATATTCAAACAATTTCTAAAAATTGTGAAATTTTTCAGAGGGGTCACATACCATCACAGAGACTTAGGAAAAATATTTCCAGAGGATGATCATAAGATTTGACAAGATTGTTTTTGGAATAACAAGATTTGGATCAACTAGACTTGTGACAATGTATTTCCATAATCCCTTGTACAAGAATCGTTCGGCACAACAGGAAATACATGATGTAAGAAAAAGTTTTAATTTCTACTGATTTTCTTACATTTGAAACACAAGCCCAAGATTGGGATGTTACAGTTCCTTCTATAGCTAAAAAATATTCTATTTTTTAGTTAGCATCAGGAGTAAATATGTATGACTTGTTTTTTACCATAGACATAAAAGACAGTAAGATAAACATGTTATTCAGCAAACATGTTCAACATAGACAGTAACTTAACTTCAAATTGGATTTTTCATTATTTTTTATATTTACATATGGCAAACAATGTGGCCAGTTGTTTCTTACAAAAGATTTTTAAAAAGTAGAAATAATAAAAGATCAACTTTTTCTATCAGCCCAAGTAGCCTGCTATCTCTGTTATCAAAACTTTATAGGCGACGTCGTCGGCATCGGAGGGTTTAGGATCAACGTAGGTAGCCTGAAACACTTTCAACCGTTGACGCGATCGTTCGATAGTCGCCCAAAGACGTCCTGACTCAAGAACTAAGTAAAAATGCGCCCATATGCTCTCTTCTCTTGTTTGAGGGATCTCGGCTTGGTCGACTCAGTGGCCCACTGCCTCGATGTCGCATTCCAAGCGACAGTAATCCTCTTGCAGACGTGCAATGTCATGCTGGAAGACTATGTTGATGGCAAGGTTAGCTCGCCAGAAGCAGCAGAATACCCAGAAGACACGGCGGAGGAGGTCGTCTAGATGGCGGAATGTTGTCGTCATGTGCCCCGACAGAACCTCTACCGGAGAAGGGAGGACAATGTTAGCACAATGTACTTCCGCAACATCCACCAACGTACGGACGGTGAGATGCTCATATAGGATGGCTAAGTAGGCCATCAATGCAGGGTCAGGGGAGAAGAGTGGAGAGCCATTATTTTTTTAACTCTACTAGTTGTTGATGGAGGGTGAAAAAGAGAGTAGAGCGATGTGGGGAGATCATATTCTCGCGGATGATCATTCTTATAAAACAAGGAGTAATGTTGGCTTGCGAGACGAAGAGATGCATCGTAACGTCGGTGCACGAGATAAAGAGACGCATCGCGCGGGAGCTAAAGCGGCATTGATGCATTTAAGAACTGTGTGTGATAATATCACAGACGGTGCTATTTAAAAACCATCTGGAATATCTGCAATTATCACAGACGGTTCTTAACAAGAACAATCTGTGAATTATCACTGACGATTATATTTAAAAACTATTTGAGATGTCTGCTCTTATCACAGATGGTTCTATGTACAAACCGTCTGTGATAATTATGTATTACAAACAGTTCTAGCCATCGCTACTAACATAGACGTTCATGATTGTAAAATCATCTGTGATAATTACAACACCGTCTGTGATGAGGCGTCCAGTATAGCCTTCTCTGTAGTAGTGATTGTACCATGAAAGATCGGGCCATCATACACGTTCCAACAAAATTACTAGTTGGACCGTATAACTCACCTAGGGGTGAAAACGGATCGGATAGTTTCACACCAATCTGAACAAAAAAGGATTTGGAATGTCTCGGATCGGAATTTTCTCGGATAATTTTCGGATCGGAAACGAATTCGGATTTTTTTGACGGAAACTGAAACGAATACGGTAGGTGTAACACCCCGATTTCAGAATCGGGATGTTAATATTTAATTTGGTGATACATTAAATTTTTGGCTATATTCTAAAATTTTTCCAGTGTTTAATCAAAATGTGGCTTTAAAAAAATTAATTGTATTGATCTCTTGTTTTCACATGCATTTCAAAAATCACACCATGATGCATACATTAGTACATCGCTGCTCTTTTTCAGTCTAACCGACTGTAGACGAAACACCTACATGTCCATTCTTTTTCCCAACTACTCTCCTCGCAATCACTACCAAAAATCAAGAATCCGAGGACGCATGTTATACCGTTGCGATCGTCATCATGAGAGTGTTCCATTTTAGCTGTTAGTTCGGACATGCGAGGTCATTTGGGTGAGTTAGAGAAAAGGAGGGAGAAATACACTGCTAAGTAATTTCATTGCCTATTTTCATTTCCTCCAGCCGAACACCTTCTCAATCTCCACTCTGTTTCTTCTTCCCCAACGGCATACCACTTCTAGTCACTCCCAAACAAGCTCTTTGTACATGTTCATCTCTGTCTCCTTCTCTCCTTCAAATCTCCATCAAAAATGAAGAACTGAGCTTTGCATGTCACGCAGCGGCATTCATCGTAGCGAGAGCAATCCATTCCTACCTCTAGTTCTCGCATGCAAGATAGTTTGAGTGAATTAGAGAAGAGGGAAGGAAGTGATACACTGTTCATTGCAGCCATTTTTCTTCCTAACTGAGCACTCTCTGCCTTTGTTTTTGTCCCAACCGAACAAGCATTACACAACCATTTCATCTTATCTCCCCTCTGCCATTCCCTAAGTGGTGGACTTGTCTGGACAATTAAGGACCGAACTTTGGGTACCTGCTGTTGAAGCAACACTCGTGCTATCACACGCGGTATATGGGTGCTGTATGGTTAATTAGGGGGAAGGTTTTGTTGTGTTGAGTCCCACGGTGGTGAAATTGTAAGGGCATAGGACCGAGAAATCCTATGTTTCCTTTTGGGCCGATAGGATGGAGACGTTAACGTCTTGTGTTTCCTAGGAGCCCTGGGTTGAGGGACTTAGCTCAATGGGATCTTCTTGCTAAAAACGACCATATCTTGATTTACCCGGCCAGCATACCATAGGAAGTATACTATATTCGGAGGCATCTGGAGGCTTACGGGCTAATCAAGTCGTGTGGGTAAAGTAGTACACCTCTGCAGGGTATAAATCTATTCGAATAGCCGTGTCCACGGTTATGGACGACCGCTTGAAATTTGTGGTTGCTTATTGTTAGACTTGGAATTAAAATTGTGGGTAAACTCGGTATTCATCATGAATGGGATATTCATGTCTGTTGTTGTATCAAAGTGGGCAGCCACTTTGCTATTTGTATGATTTATTTGTTATTCAATTCATTACTTATTCACATGCTTTACTTCTACTTCAAATCTGATTTTGAAATGGCACTTGAAAAACTAGTATGTGTAGGTTGTACCTTGTTGCGTCCCTCTTGATAAACTAAGCCAATATGAGCCATCCCTTGGAATAGCCTTATGCATAACTAATTTTTATTTGTGTAAGACTTGCGAGTACTCTTTGGTACTCAGCCAGATGTTTGCTGGCTCTTACAGGTGAGGAAGATATCGAGCCCGACGAGCTTGTCAGTGTCGATTTAGGCGACACTGATGAGTAGTGCTATCATTTAACTCCCAGTCTGTTGCCGATGGGTTATGGGGCATACCACTACTGGTATTTTGGTTTATTTACTTGTTTCCGCTGCTACTTAATACTCTTATTTGAATTTGGTTGGTCGGCCGTTTGTAACCGTTGTAGACTTAAACTATATTGTTGTCTTTTGGACTATTGATGTGTGTTTGTTGTATGGATGTAATCAACGTTGTATGAGAGTATGAGTATATTGGTTGCTGATCTTGGGAGCCAATATAAGTCATGCTCGCTGTTCGTGGCTTCCTATTTAATTCACTAAGTGTAGTGCTTGACTTGTTGGAGAACCGATAATCATGTAGTGCTCGCAGAGGAGCGGCACGCATGATCATCGGGGCTTTATTTTTCAGTTAAGCCTCTCATTTAGACTGAGTTAAGTTGGAATCCATTTACCGGAGGTCCAAAGTTATGTCCTTAAGACCATGCTTAGTCTCAGTCTTATGGTGATATCCCGGGGTCCCCACAGCGTTGGTATCAGAGCCATACTGACTGTAGGTTAGAGATAGCATGGGCGTTAAGTCTAGCAAGTCCTTGGTCAAGTTATTTTCAAAATTACTAAATTAATTTCAGAAAGTTTAAGTTGGGAATACCTTTTATTCCTCATCCTTCTTAATATCATTCCTTACCTTATTCTGGTTTTGGTTTGCAAAACTAACTTACCTTGCCCTTCTGGTCCTTTAGATGAACCCTTTATACCTTGTTCGGGAGACCCAAATTGAAGTTGTGGACGGATATCCGGCGCTTCTAGAGATATTATGTTAAGAGAAAACTTCACTTATCAACACCAATACTCCATCTTTCATCGGGATCAAGGACCAGGGATGGAGGAGTATTTGGCAGTGATCAATATCTTTGCCAGACGCGTAACAAGGAGTATCCCATATGGATTCGTGCGTGTGGCACCTCGAGGCCACGCATTGCAGAAGTGGCTCGTGGCATCGGGCCATCTTCGCCATGACTTGACGGTTAGCCCATTTCCATACTACCACCTTCCTATGCAAGCACGTGGTGTAGAAGTGAACACCGAGCTGTGATCCGCTTGGGAAAGACCTCAAGCACGCATACCGGCAAGATTGATTCACATCATGGATCAGATCCATCATTGCACTATGCATGAGTTATTGGGAGACGTGGCATCATCTCACCGTAGCTTCTCACCGTGGCTCAAGAGCATCTACAACCCATATGCAACATGGGACTTGTGGACCGGCATGTGCTTTATGGGGAAAACGAGGTCTTCCCATATGCGTCTGCACCACTGGAGTATCGTCTTCTGAAGTAAGCGGGCAAGTACTCAATCTTGGATCAAGACGTCAAGCTCGTATGTTCATACGTTTCTCTCGTGTCCAGAGCATCGGCGAAAGGACGAGAATACAATGCCTTGCTGCGATATTAGGGTTTATTCTTAGATTGTATATGCCCTAATGATATTATTACTTAGCCTGTAGACGCTGGATTTTGTGGCGGTCATTTGCTCTCTTTTGTTTGACGTAGTTGTGCATCGCCTACGGGTAGGTTGTATCGCAACTATGTCGGAAAAACTAGCCGTGTTTCATTTGTATCTTGTGCTGTCCCTACTGCTTTCTTTTTTGTTGTTTCAAGTTGGTTCTTGTGTTTTGGAGCTTCAAATCTCTGAATTGAATTAAGGATCTTACCCCTGTTGTTTCCTCTACCTTGTGCTTTTCCCTCTCGTCTCTTTAATGGAAGTCGCTTGTTGATTAAGAAATTGATAGCGGAATCGAGGATATGATTGAATAACTACCATTTTATCTTTAATTAGATCTTTTATGTTTGGTTGATATTGGTGGTTTTGCATAGTCAAAGTGATAGTTGATATTTGAGAAAGTGAATTATTACTCATGATCCCTGAATATGATCTTAGATGAGTTAATTAGATTTTTGAATCGTGAGATATTAACCTTTGTGAGATCAATTGTGGATTATGGTAGACGATACCATCAGAGGTTATGATATGAGTATAAACGGAACCATTGTAGTGAGCTGTCAACTTGCCAACGGGTGATGTTGGGTTTATAACGAAGGAATATGCAGGTACAACTCATGGAATACATGAATAGAATTGAATAACTAATTTTGGTAGTTCACTTGTGGATTTAGATTTTAGATATGTCTTAGACAATATATCGATAAGATTGTGAGTCAGATTCAGGTCTAGCGTGATCAAGTTAGAATTTGAAACTGCAATGAGATTATAAAATTTTACTTATGATGATCATTTGGGTTTTTTAAAGTTATATTTGAGTATATAATCGGATCGTAATATTTTTAGAGATGAGGAATGATTAGGTGACTGAGTGGTCATATAGTGGATGACTATAAGGATTGAATATGATATTTATCTTTATGGGAATAGTTGTTCCAAGGATGATATAATTAGATTAATTAGGGATGATTAAAGGTGGAGATTGAATTTAGATAATGCATGAGGATAAGTAGACTTTGGAAGACATCGAGTTAATATCATTGGATTGAACTGAGATAATTTATGGGTAACTTGGTTTGGACAAAATTAGTGATTCAGACTATTTGGATTATGGTGGGATTACAAACTCACCTTGGATGGATGACCTTTTTGATGATTTGATTTACCTAGGTCGGAGTTGACTGTGGATAAAGGAGGCATATCTATAACCTAGGATAATTGTGTTTATTTTGGAGGTTAATTTGATCCCAGAGTAGGGATGAGTGGATCAGACATTAAAAGATAAATTGGTGTATTTTATGGATTGATTATTGCAAGAGGATTGATCATGCTAACAAAATGATTGAGAAGCCGAAATATAGAGATATTGCTTGAAGATGCAATTTGATCTTATATAGATGTACCCTCTTTTAGAAATTGAAATGGTTGTGAGAAAAATTGCTGGAAACAACAAATAATTGATGGATGGTTGATGGTATATGTCAATTGGTGAATTATAGGAATTGAAATACAAATATTTAGTGCTCATGATTTGAGAGTTCTATTGGAGATACCCAATGATAGAAATTTATAAAGCAAGTGTACTGGCATATGTGAGCAATATGGTGGTTTCATTTAGGATTGTTAGTGTTCCAAAGAATGTGATCGAGATTGGAGTTAAACCAAGATTTCTATTGCGAGATTGGATTAATAGTTGTTTGTACTCACTTGAATTCTTAAAATTTGGAAGGAAGTCAGTGTCCTTTTTAGAATCAAATCAAACCTACGAATTTAGAGTGGTTTGGAAGATTACGTCAAAGCAATCGATTTCGGTGGTTAATGTATAAATTGCGGAGCGATAGATTGGAGTATGCTTGCTATAGATTGAATATGGTCCAACGGATTTTAATTGGATGAACAACCATTAGAGGTTGCCAAACCGAAATTATTGGGATAGTAGTAGATTTGGTTGAAGATCCAGTAGTTTGGTCTTTGGGAGGAATATCGGATTTTAACAAAGCGAGCAAGTCTTCTACACCTATTCTTTTCTGTCCGAATCTCGGGGACGAGATTCTTTCTAAGGGGGGGGGGGGAGGTTTGTAACACCCCGATTTTCAGAATCGGGATGTTAATATTTAATTTGGTGATACATTAAATTTTTTGCTATGTTCTAAAATTTTTCCAGTGTTTAATCAAAATGTGGCTTTAAAAAAAATAAAATAAAATAAATTGTATTGATCTCTTGTTTTCACATGCATTTCAAAAATCACACCATGATGCATGCATTAGTACATCGCTGCTCTTTTTCAGTATGACCGACTGTAGATGAAACGCCTACATGTCCATTCTTTTTCCCAACTTCTCTCCTCGCAATCACTACCAAAAATCAAGAATCCGACGACGCATGTTATACCGTTGCGATCATCATCGTGAGAGTGTTCCATTTTAGCTGTTAGTTCGGACATGCGAGGTCATTTGGGTGAGTTAGAGAAAAGGAGGGAGAAATACACTGCTAAGTAATTTCATTGCCTATTTTCATTTCCTCCAGCCGAACACCTTCTCAATCTCCACTCTGTTTCTTCTTCCCCAACGGCATACCACTTCTAGTCACTCCCAAACAAGCTCTTTGTACATGTTCATCTCTGTCTCCTTCTCTCCTTCAAATCTCCACCAAAAATGAAGAACTGAGCTTTGCATGTCACGCAGCGGCATTCATCGTAGCGAGAGCAATCCATTCCTACCTCTAGTTCTCGCATGCAAGATAGTTTGAGTGAATTAGAGAAGAGGGAAGGAAGTGATACACTGTTCATTGCAGCCATTTTTCTTCCCAACTGAGCACTCTCTGCCTTTGTTTTTGTCCCAACCGAACAAGCATTACACAACCATTTCATCTTATCTCCCTCTCGCCATTCCCTAATATTTCTCCACAACCAAGCAGCCCCATCACCATGCCATTGTTTATTTTGCTCATCGCTATTTCTCTTCCCACCGCCAAACAGAACCAAATCCCACCCATTGTCATTTTTCGGCCCCAACAAAGCTGTCCTCACCATCTTGCTTGCCCCAAACCAATGCTCCACCATTTCACTTTCTCATCTACACACTCCCGCTTTCTCCTTTCTTTTGAGAGCACTACACACCACTCATATAATCTTTACCTCCTCATTTCTTTATTCCTCAACCCCATCGCCATCTCCTCTCACCTCCCACTACCATTTCGTTCTCAACACAAGGCAAAGACTTAGCCATTTTCTTCTTCCCTTAACAAGCAGCCATTTCTTCTTCTCCTTGAGCTCAAAACTAAAAACTTCTCTCCTTCCAAACCCCACCATTCATCACAAATTTTTCAATGCATGTTATGCAGCCTAGATCCCCATCACCTATGCTTCCCATCCATCCAAGTTGGTTTCGCATGCAAGTGTTTTTGAGTGTTTTGGAGGAAGAGAAAGAAGAGGAGAGGCACTAGCTAGACTGGAGCACGAGCAAAGTAGTGGCTAGCAGCTGCATGATGGCCCTGAGCATGGCAAGAAGGAGGAGGAGAAGCAGGCATGCATGCACAAAGAGCCTGAGGTGCCGCAAAGCAGCTAGCATGGAGCAAAGACCACGTGGCGCCCAAATGGCGCCGCAGCAAAGACGGCGACACACCCACCAGGCTCGGCTCGGTGGTGGCTGCGCAGGCCGAGCTGTCCATGCAGCGGCACGACGCCGGCGAGGGCGATGGCGCGCATGCGAAGGCCGGGCGTGGAGGCGCTGCCGCTGAGCGGCGTCCGCTTGGCGAAGTGACCCATGCATACGCCGAAGACGGCGGTTAGGAGCAGCGGCATGCACACGGCAGCGTGCCAAGATGGTGGGGCCAGCAGCGATGCTGTGTCGGCGTGCGGCATGGCTTCGAGGTGAGGAGGCAAGGCTTCGAGGTGAGGACGCGGACGCCTCGGCCCGGCTGAGCCGAGGGAGAGCCGCGATAGAGGACGGCGCGACGATGCAGAGTGGAACAAGGATGCGGACAACGGAGGCTCGCTGCGGTACGGTGGTACCGAGATGATGGACATGGACGAGGAGCCGGACGTGGACGCGGATGAGTTCGGCAACGACTACGGTGGACACGGACGAGAGGCCAAGCGGATGCGGAAACGACGACGACTACGGTGGACGCGGACGCGGAGCCGAGAAGACGACGTCCAGCGATATTAGGCACGCCAAGTGCCGTGGTAAAATACTTCGCGTTAAATTGTGCTATCGCATTACGATATTAGTTGTGCATGTTGCATATTAGTCATGAGCATGGCATCTATTTATGCATGTTTATTTGTAAAAATATTTTGGTAGCTTAAGACCGGTGTTACTCTCCGGTTAGGACTTATTTGTGCGTAGGCGAGATTATGTGATAAATATTATGGATGCGAATGATTAGATTGTTGTAGTGGTTTATGTGTATTGTTGGTCGGTGGATGCTAAATTAAAAATACATTGGATAAATTGATTGGATGATATTATTTTGGAGTCACATGCAAAATTGTGGTGGTCTTAGATGATAAATTAATTGGAGGGTATCCTCTCGTTGGATTAGTAATTTTTGGAGTTAGGACGCATACGGATTTTTATAATTTATTACTTGTTGGATGACTCTTGTGTTGATGATTGATGAGATATAGAGGTTGAATCGGATGGTTTATTCAATCATGAGCAAATTGATCGGATGTCTTAGGTAATAGTTATGTGAGTCATTTGTGCTAGGATTGGGAGAAGGTAGCATTGGATCATTTAATTACGGATGAATGTTTGGATTGCCTTATAATTAGTGGATAAGTCCCATGTACCGAGTTGATAGAAATGTGTCCTAAATCGAGTTAGTAGAGAAATGATTATTGGTTGATCATATATACACATGTGTGATTGGATTGGTAGATGTCATACGTGACTAGTTCGGTGAAATGGATATAAGTTGATTGATTAGTGAGTTGTTAAATGTTGGACATGCTTTTAAATTGTAGAGCTCACTAGGTGTCGGTTAGTCAAATAAACCTCGATCGGTGGAAATTTTGGTGTATGAGAATATGAATTGCCGCAGTGAGAATAGTAGAGTTTGATAGTTAGTATTAGCTTTAATGGTCTAGTAAAGAACAATTGTGGATTTAGTCTTGGTCATGTGCATATCCCTTGGTGGAATTTGTGCAATCACCGGATGGATAGTATGTATGAATTAAAGATGATGAGTCCGAGCATTATTTGTTGGGTTGAATGTCTTGTTTATACCTTAGTAGATGTTAGTATAGGATTTAGATCAAGATATGAGAATATGATTGGAAAGTGTTATGCATGTGATTGGATTCAACACCGGAGAATCAGTTAAGTATATGATTATGAGAATATTAGATTTGTCGGTGGATGTTTTCCTTTAGGAAATAAATGGAAAAGAAAATAAAATACAAGGGCCCTATCTTTCATTGACAGAGGCTAGGTCAGCCCGTGTATAAAAAGGATTTAATTCCAATTTAAAATGCAGAAAGAATTATTTTTACACTAGAAATTGAATTAACTTTGAAAATTCTTAGAAAATTCATATGAACTCTGTAACAGCCCCAAGTTAGGGTTGTGTTTCAAATGTAAAATTATGAGGAGAAATAAAAAACTTTTGATGCTTCATGAAATCATTTGAAAGTTTTCTAAATTTTCCCCAAGCAATTTCCATTTTCTAGAATTATATTCTTGTGAATGGAAGTTGTTGTCAACAAAATTCTTAACCTTAAACTTGTGATCATCCTCTGGGAATATTTTTCCTATCATCTTGACCATCCTAGTTACCTCTCTGAAAAATTTCACAATTTTTAGATTTTATTTGCCATTTCAAAAGAGCAAGTCAAACCAGTTTGAAATCTGGTCAAACCCTTAGAGCAGAAGCTTGTGAATTTTCTTGGGAACAATTCTGTGCATAAAAATTTCTGGAAAATTTATGCAAGGTTGTTCTCTGTCCAAAGTAGCTACCATAAAAATTTCGGAATTTTTGGAGCTTTGGAACTGCCTCTAAACATTCCCCAAACCTTCTCAGCCTTTTTAAATCAAATCTGGAATCACTGTTCCTCGGGCTCGGACTCAAACTCCGACTCAAGTCCGACCGAGTCGCTTGGCTCAGCCGCACCGCCTAGCTGCACTGCGCGAGTCCAATCGCCCTCAACCGTCCGATGCAAATCGCACGGTCCACGCACGCTCAGCTAATCGACCTGTCCGATTGCATCCAGGGATCTCAACCGTCCATTCTAGATCTTGTGGTCGGATCTTCGGGTTGAGCTGAACCAACCGATCGCACCGCACTTGGTTCGGCCGCGCCGCCGCCGCCGCCGCCGACGAGTGGGCCTCTCTTGTCGTTCTTCCTCGCTTTCTCCGCGCCGCGAGTTCGGCCGCAATTCGCATGCGTGCCACGCAGCTAAATCGCCGCCGCCACATCGTGGACGCGTGTCCTCTCCGAACGTCGCCGGACCTTCATTACCTCACCGTGCCCACTCATTCTCGCTTTCTCGCTCTTTAGCTCTCTCGCCCATTTCTTAGCTTCGCCGGAGAGAAACCCGAGCGCAGCGCCACCGCCTCTTTGCCGCCGTGCTTCCGCAACCCCACCTTCGACTTCCTTGCTCATCGCCGCCCATTTTGCCCACCATCGATCCTGGCATCCGTGGATCGCTCGTGCAACTTCATCGCCTCCGCCTCCGCCTTCGCCCCAAGTCGCTTGGGCGCTTGGTGAGTCTCTAGCCTCAACACTTGGTCCTCTGGGATCGCATTTCTCCGAGGCTAATGCTAGGCTCGCTGCCTTTTGGTGCGTTGTCGAGGGCGCAGCCAGTTCTTCTCCGAACACGGTGTTTCTCCGCCGTGGTGATTCTTGCCGCCTCGGACCTTCTTCATGGGCATTGTCTTGGGCATATTGTTCCTGAGATCAAGGCGGAGCTAAGGCGCACCTTCCGGAGTCTTCTAGAAGCTTGTAGCGTCTTCTCCGTGGGAGCGTGTCTTCTTCTCCGCCTCCGTTCGCCGCCAGCTCGCCGCCGACATCCTCGAGGTTCCGTGTCGTCGTCATCGAGTTCGCGAGCTCTCAGCGGACCTGTAGGTATAACCCTTTTGCCCTGAGACCCTCTGGTTAGCTAGATTAGTTGCGCGGCCGCGCCGCCGTCCCCGTGAATGTCGGTGAGCCGCCGGCAGCATTAGGTTTAATCTCCTCTATTAGTGTTAATCATCCTTTGGGTTGTATCTTTGACATGTGGGCCCCGGTTTAAGCGTGTTTGGGATTGTTAATCTGACCATTATTTAGTCCCTTGAGTCGCTGTCTTGTTGGCCCTCGTGGCTGGTTAAGGATTAGCGTAAAGTATTGAAATACGCTTCGCTGATAGCAGCGATTTCGTTATTGTTTCAAAGCAAGACGCTTAGTAGCCGGAAAGCGCATTTCTAAATCCGCCGTCGCCGCCGCTCTCTCGCGAGGCTCTGGCCAAAGTTGACCATCAAGATTTTTGCCGGCCCCTTTGCTGATCGTGGCTCGAAGCGCCGTGGGAAAAGTAAATGATGTCTTTAGGATTTCCGAAACGTATTTCTTTTGCACTGATAATTCAATTAAACTTAGAAAATTCATAACTAATTCAATTTTGATCCAAATCTAGTGAAACCAATTTTGTAAATTTTCATTTTTAGAGTACTATTTATCAGCATAGGTTTTAGATTTGTTTCAGTTCATAAATTTGTTAAATAATTAAACAGTGCTTTTATGTGTATTTTAACTTAGAAAATTACTAGAAAATTCATCACAAATCCAAATAAATTGTTCTCTGTTTCAAAAAATTTGTTAAATCATGCTCTAACTGCTGTGTGAATTTTGAGCTCATTAGATGGTATTGAATTTTTGAGTTTTGTCGGTGTTATTTGTTCTTATTCGTTGTTTTTACTCGATCGATAGATTGCGACGGTTCTGGTTTTATCGAGAGTGATCCTCTGCAACAGGTTGAGCATATTGAGCAGCAGCAGCCAGGCAAGCAGTTTGATCATGTTAATCCCAGTATTTTAAAAATCTAATATTTTGTTTCAACTGTATGTATGCATCGCTTAATTTGTGTTAAATTGAGTAGTTAATCCTTTAGATGCATCATCTGTAGGTAAATGATTATCCTCTACTACCTGAACCTAGGTTATTAACTAGGATTTGAGTTCGTTGGATGAACTCTTGTCACTTAGTAGACTACGAGTCCAGTTGCTTAGCCATGCTTAGCTATCGGTAGAATTGGGTGATCATCGACTTAGTCGATGATCTTGATCACATAAAATTATTATTGTTCCTTATGTTTTCAGCTTATGCTATGTTTAATTGCAAAACTAAAACTGAAAACAAAGATGATTTGGACTTGGGCACAACGGTATGATTGGTGTGATCTGTTGGGTGTGACTGGAATGGTGCCCGAGTCAGTTAAGGACCGAGTTACTTGCGCCACCGTACTGAGCATTTTGCGTGCTAACCACACTAGAGGGTATGAGACCTCTCTTGACCTAGTACTTTGGCGTGTATTGGCTCCGGGTCGCAGGAGGTCGCAGGAGGGATGGAGTTGGGAGGATGGTAGTTGTCCGAAGAGCTTTATCCTGAGTGGGTTGTTGTCTTTCGCTTTACCATGTAAGCGTATGGATTTCTATCCATACGAGCTGCCTCGTAGTTAATACACAATATTGGAAAGCGCTCGTAGGACTTAGCTGTGCAAAGATACCTTCTAAGTGTTCTTTGGCTTAAAGGCTGTCCAAGTGTGGGTACATTGGTACACCCCCGCAGGTTTGAACTGCTCGAATAGCCTCGCCCTAGGTTATGGACACACTCGGATACACCCCGTGAGAACTAGACTACAACCTTTTAAATTAAAACTTGATGGGTGGTACGAATCAGGGGTTCGTGCTATGTTATGGTGGCTATTGGGATAGTCACTTCCAGGTGGCTACTTGTATCTATCTTTACTTCGCAGTTATTTCAACAGTAAAAATGAATTGCAAACTTGCCTTTAAACAAGATTACATTATTGCAAATAAAGTTGGCTTTGTGCAAATGAAACATATGGCCTCCACTGATAAGCCTGCATGTAGCATATGTATAGGTCCGCTAGTCCACACGTCATCCTTAAGTAGTACAAAAATAATTTTTGTACTCATTGGCTTTGCTTAATGTTTTGTTGCAGAGGAAGAAGGTGAGCCCCAAGGGCCTCACTTTTGTGAGTTGTGCCATGAGGAGTGTGGGACGACTAGGCTTGATGGTCCGGCCATTGCCTTGTGGTTAAGGCACACCGGTTGGCTTTTATTTGTTTATAGCCATCTTTTGGCACTTTTGCTTCCGCTGTTTAACTAATTATCTGTTGTAATTTGGCCGGTCGGCCTTTGTTGTAATAACTCTACTATGTTGTTTATCGCTTAGTGTTGTGATGTTTGGACTCTATGTTTAGAATGGAGTTGATGCATAATTTTGTGAAGAGGTGTGCATACTGCAGCTGGGAAGTATGCATGTTCGAGGCTTAGTTTATTTGATTTGTGATGCTAGGACCGTGGTTGGTTACATTACAAGTCTAATAAATGGGTCCTCACAAAGTTGGTATCAGAGCCATCCTGACCGTAGTAACCCAAGCATGGTCGTCCTTAGGATATGTAGCAAAAGCTTATTTTCAAAGTAACAAATAGTTTATGAAAGCTTAAGTAGATTCTCAGAATTTGCTCCTTACCTATCTTAGCTTTCTACTCCCATCTTGCTCTATTTTGAAATTTAAAAATTTGATTCCCCTCTTTCCTTTCAAAAGATAGTTAATTATCAGTTAATTTGGTTTGGGAGAACTCTGAGAGTTGTAACCGTTAGTGTTGGCTGTCTATCGAGGGAAAATCGAGACTGTTGGAGCTGAAGACTTCGGCCAGGGACTTAAGGAAGAAAGTCTGAACAGCCAACTAGTGGTTAATATGTAGGATTGGAAATGAGAGGATAACAAAAATTTGTGGGAATAAAATGGTAAGATGAAATATGAGTTAGTTAAATGTCTAACTTTTTCTTAGAAGATTTTACTCTGCTTTCCAGCTGTATTCCGAAATTGTCTTCGTAAAACTGATTGCTCGTTCTTTCAATACGAGTTAGTCATATTGGGAAGTTGATTTTATGAGTTGCAACTTTGCCTTGTTGTTATGAACTATTAGAGTTTGTTTTGTAGAATGGATGCTTGCTATCTATGGTTTCTGTAATAAAATTATTATTATTAACTTGCTTGGTGGAACAGGATGGCTGGTGGAACCCGTAGTGGTTGGAATCAGCCAGCTGGTTCGGATGAGGAGCTTCCCCCTCCTCCGACCATGGCTGAGGTTCTCGCTCAGATCGAGCGGAATCGTATGGACCAGACCCGGATTCTGGAGGTCATCGCGAGGAACACTTCCACTCCCGCGGGTGCCTCGGGACCTGGAGGTGGCGGGCACCAGACTCGTGGGGGACTTGCGGAGTTCCTCCGTACGCAGCCGCCGACTTTCTCCCGGTCAGAGGATCCTCTAGAGGCGGATGATTGGCTGCGCATGGTTGAGCGGAAGCTCAACATAGCTGCTGCAGCGCAGATAAGACACTCTTCGCGCCCCACCACTTGAGGGCGCGCACTCGTGAGTGGGAGAACTATCTCGCCATGCACCGCGCCATGTGGTCGCGTGGGAGGAGTTCAGTCCGCTTTCCGTCGGGCCCACATCTCGATGGCCTGATGAAGTCAAGAAGAAAGAATTCTCGCGCTCAAGCAAGGGCGCAAATCTGTGACGGAGTACTTCACGAGTTCAATCACTTGGCTCGTTATGCCCGGAGAGGTGGCCTCGATGAGGCTAAGCAGAGAAGTTTATGGATGGTTTGTCCGAGGAGCGCAGACAAGCCGTCTATTGTGGACTTCGACTTTCGTGCCTTAGTTGATAAGGCCATTGTTGCCGAGCATAAGGCGAGGGCGCTGGAGAATCCCGCAGCGCAAATGGAGGCCCATCGATCCGCTCAGCCGCCTCACTGCCCTCGGTTGGGCCAAAGCACTGAGGCCCGTTCTTTGCTCCACCAGCCGAGGCCATCTCGCACCAGCCTCGCCCACCGCAGCCGTGAGCCAGCCACGTACACCTGCGGTTCAGCAGCAGAGTGGCCTCCGCAATCCGGCGGCCGAGGTCACTTGTTTCCTCTGTCACAACAAGGGCCATTATGCGAATACCGCCTCGTATCGTTGCAAAGAAACTCGCCCTAACGGAGGACGCGGGCAGGGGAGTGGTCACCCACCTGACCAGAAGATGATCCAGAAGACCCAGGGTGCGAGCAGCGGCCGAGTTAACCATCTTTCAGCTGAGGAGGCTCAGGAGGCGCCAGACGTCGTGATGGGTACACTTCTTGTCAATTATCGTCCTGCTGTAGTATTATTTGATTCAGGAGCATCACATTCTTTTATTTCGAGATCTTTTGCTGTGACTAGTGATCTTCACTTTGTTCCTTTGGGGATTCCTTTGCTTATTCGCTCTCCGGGTTCGGAAATGAGAGCTGAACTTGAATGCCGGGATGTTCCTATTGAAGTCGAAGGTGTAGGATTTTTGGCGAATCTTATCCTATTCAATTCAGCAAGCCTGGACGTGATTCTTGGCATGGATTGGTTGTCCCAACACTTGGGGCAAATCGATTGTGCCAGGAAGATTGTCTATCTCACCAACCTATCGGGTGAACAAGTTAGGTTTTTCGCCGCAGCTGCAAGGGCCTCACCTTTGTGCACTTGAAGCAAAGCCAGCCTTAGAAATTCAGGGTGTCCCCACAGTTTGTGATTTCGTGGATGTCTTCCCCGAAGATTTGCCTGAGATGCCTCCAGTTCGAGACCTTGAGTTTGTCATTGAGTTGCTGCCCTGCATCGCCCGATTTCAAGGCGCCAGACGGATGCCTCCCAATGAGTTGGAGGAGTTGAAGAAGCAATTAGGTGAGCTTCAAGCAAAGGGTTTCATCCGCCCTAGCTTATCTCCTTGGGGTTGTCCGGTGATCTTTGTGAAGAAGAAGGACAAGACTTTGCGCATGTGTGTCGATTACCGCCCGCTTAATGAAGTGACGGTGAAGAACAAGTATCCATTGCCCCGCATTGATGATCTGTTTGACCAGTTGTCTGGAGCCCAGGTCTTCTCCAAAATTGACTTGAGATTGGGATATCATCAAGTCAGGATCAGGGCTGAGGATATTCCGAAGACGGCTTTCACTACTCGTTATGGTCTTTACGAGTACACCGTCATGTCTTTCGGCTTGACCAATGCCCCCGCCTTGTTCATGAACCTTATGAACTCAGTATTCATGAAGTACTTGGATAAGTTTGTGGTGGTGTTTATTGATGATATTCTTATCTACTCCATGAATGAAGAAGAGCATGTTGAGCATCTGAAGATTGTTTTGGGCAAGCTGCGTGAGCACCAGCTGTACGCAAAATTCAGCAAGTGCGAGTTCTGGTTGAAGGAAGTGGCATTCTTGGGCCATGTCCTTTCGGCCGGAGGCATAGCTGTGGATCCTAGCAAAGTCAGTGATGTGCTATCTTGGAGTCAGCCCAAGTCACTCACCGATGTTCGGAGTTTTCTTGGTTTAGCAGGTTACTACCGCCGCTTTATCGAGAATTTCTCCAAGATCGCGAAGCTGATGACTGAATTGCTCAAGAAGGATGTGAGAGCCGTTGGGCGATTTAATTTGTAATGCTTAACCTTTCCATTGATCATAGCATCACAAATCAAATTTCTCGCTCGCTGAATATGTACTTCCTAAATGCAAGACACACACACCAACAAAAATAGGCATCAACATCATACACAAGATATTACATTGACGAAGTTCTTCATAATTTACAACATACTCAACGATTAACTATTAAAGACAACAAAACAGAGTACCAATGTTGCAATGAAACATATGCCATAAGATGGCAAAATAAAGCCAACCGGTTTGCCCTTAACCCACAAGGCAACCGACCGGAACGCCAAATTAGTCGTCAAAGTCGGAGATGAAGTCGGTCTCACACTCGTTAACCCCTTGGGGTCAACCTCCTCAAAGAAATAGATAAAGCAACAGAGTACACTAATTGTACTGCAAGACTTACAATTAACTAACCTGCTCATAGCTACATGCAAAGCTTGATTTGGTGGAGAGGGCTTTAGAGTTCATTTCAAATAGAGCAGATTTTATTTGCAATAAATACATAGATTGAAGGCAATTTATTGAAACAGTTTTGATAGATCAAATATCGCTGAGACATCAAGTAATAGCATAATTAACATCCTAGAGGTGACTAACCCTAGCCACCACATCAATAGCACGATTACCCATTCGCATCACCCAATTTCAAGTTTTATCAAAACGTTATAGTCTAACTCTCGAAAGACTTTCCTAAGCGTGTCCATAACCAAGGACTTGGCTATTCAATAGATTTAACCCTCGCAGGGTGTACAACTTACCCACATGTCGGATCGCTCCTTTCGCCACAGATAAAGCATACTTAGAAGGTATGCTCTACAGAGCTAAGTCCTACGAGACGTTTCCAATATTATGTATTAACTACGAGCCGCTCGTATGGATAGAAACCCATACGCTACATTGTAAAGCCGAAAGTCAACTACCTTATAAGGGTAAAGCTTTCGGACAACTACAATGCTCCCAACACAACACCTTTCCTTTTTTTCAACACAACACACACAACCACCTGCGACTCGGAGCCAATACACGCTAAAGTACTAAGCCAAGAGGGGACCCATATGACCCTCATGTGGATGCACACAATAATGCTTGGTTCAGTGTAACAAGATGTTCGGTCCTTGTTGACTTAGGCATACAACCACACACCCGATAATCACACCATCAACCATATGCCCGAGTCTAAATCTTTTGTTTTCGCTTTAATTTTTCCAAATAAAGTACTTACATGAGTACCCGACTCAAGTATTTAAAGTGATGTTGTATGACCATCGCCGAGGCGATGATCCCTGCATCATCACGATAAGCATGGCTAAGCGACACAACTCGCATACTAAAATATAAAGTGATTAGAGCCCATCCGGTGAGCTCTAAATCACAAATAAATATAATCCTAGGTTCAGTGGTAAGAGATGGATATTAGCCTACAGCTCAAGTAACTATTCAGTAAACTATCGCGATCATAAATAATTTATCAACATAGCATGCATACATACAGCTTGAAATCAAAATATTATCATGCGCAAAATAATGGGATCATCAAATGAAGGGTCGCTTGCCTTGTTGCGTATAGTTTTCTTGTCACGAGGATTACTCGATAATACCCGAATCGTCAGAATCTATCGATCGAGCAAAAGAGCGAATAAGAACGAATAACAACAAGAATAACCAAAATTCAATTTCATCCAACTATGCATACATCATGTAGCAAATAATGCTTAATGATTTTGGGTGAAAGGTTTGGTACAAAAGGAATTTAATAATATTTTCTAGGATTTAACAAGTTAAAGGCATAAGCACACAACTAAATTAACATCAACATTTCCTATTACGTAAAAAAGAATCAAACTCAAGCTAAGCTAAAGTTCAAAGAAAAAGAAGAATTAACAAAATTAATTTCACCCTAACGGAGTTAGAATAAAAATCTTAAGACATTTTAAAGTTTAACTCATTTCTAAACTCTCAATACTAACCCCTACACTAACTCCCTCATTCTCTTTCTACCTTACCCCCTACTCACCAAAGCACCAGTGACAAGCTTTTTCCCCACACTATCCATCTATTCCCTTCTATCTCTTTGCTTTCTCCTACTCAAGCCCTGGCCGATCTCCTCAAGCGCGCGCTCTCGCTCGAGCGCCGCCACCGCCGCCGCTCCACCGCTGCCGCCTCGCTCGAGCGCCGCCCACCCCTCGGTGGCTCGCACTGCCTAAGCCCGCGCTCGCGACGGCCGGCCTCCGGCCGCGGCGCTCGGTGGTGCTCCACGCGCACAAGCCCGGCTTGGCCTCCTTTCTCGCGCACTTCGGCCGTGCCTCCTCGGCCGCGTGGCTTGGCCGGGCCGCTCGACCCGCCACACCGCCGCCCCCTGCCTCTCCTCCTTTCGATTTTGCTATTCGCTTCTTCAAAAGCTTTGTTTTGCTCAGATTTGATTTGCGATGAGGGTGCTTTATACAGGTGATGGGGATGCATAAGGTGAACGGTGATGAGTCGCCGCCGAAAGCATCGAGGTTTACTCTACTACCCTCCTCCCTTTCTAACCCTTGCTCCGAGATGGCTAGAGATGAAATGGTTATTGTGCATGGTTGATTCTCGAGGTGGGGTTTGAGTGGACAAATGACAGAGGAGGCCCGAAAGGTTTACCTTGTTTGGGCGTTGTTGGGAATGGAATGGTAGTGTTGCTAGGGCTGTTGTGGTGATGGTGATCCCCACTGTTTTGTCCGCTTGGCGTTGGTTCCGTGGTTGCTGCTTGCCTAGTTGCCTCTGTCGCCCGGGTGGTCTCGATGGTTCAAGGCTGACCGCCGCCGTGCTTGCTTCCCGGTCTTCCTCGCCTCCTTGCTCCCTTCTCCTGCTGTTTTCTCTGCGGGTGTTTGGGTTGGATGGGGATGGTGGTGGTGCCCGGCTTGCTCTTGGTGATGGCTTTACTATGCTTGTGTTGGGTGATGCCTTCTACTGTGAATGGCAGGGCTTGGGGCCTTGCTTGCCTTCTTCTTTGGGGGTGAAAGAGCATGTGAGGAGGTGCTCCTGGTGTGCTTGGCTTTGTGATGCTTGGTAAGGTGAATGTGGACTGCTGTGGGGATGGTTTCACCGAGAAGAAAAGGGATGAGGATTGGCTTGCTCTTCACGGCTTTGTGAAAGAAAGGCTTCTCAGAAATATTGTGTTGGTTGAGGCTTATCCTTGCCCCGAGAAAAATTCAGGTTTGCTCTTATCTCCTAACCGAGCACTCCCTTTTACCATGGCTCCATCCTTTCTACCAAGCTCCAATTTCTCTAAACCCTATCGAGAACTAGAAGCTTGCAAAGCTTATTTATCGCTATTGGTTTTACTAATCACCTCCTATATTCTACTAGACCACGAGGAACCGAGGTCTGGAATGGTTTGATGGTCATATGAAAGGGCAATGCACCAAGGAGGACTTCAGAGACAAGAATGCAAGAAAGAAATGTAATGCAATTCATTATGTAAAGGATCTCTAGTGATAATGTTGTTAGAATGTTGTTACATTGCTCAAAATGTTAATTGTGGATTAAGAGCTTGATATGCAATTGAGATTACATTTTTATACAAACATTTTGAAGGAAACAAATAGAACTTGATTTCTAGCCGAAAGTTTGAAATTTAAAAGCAAACTTAAGAGTTTCAACAAAAGTTTTTGAAGTTCTCACACTTTTATTACATTTGAAACACAAAGATAAGTTAGGGATGTTACAAATCTCCCCCCTTACAAGAATCTCGTCCCGAGATTCCGCTCACTGTAAAGAAAGAAGGAAATCTGCACGGCGATCCTCTCGCTCCCAAGTGGCTTCATCCTCAAGCATGATTGGACCACCGAACTTTAAGGAACTTGATGGAGCGATTTCTTGTCCTTCGCTCACCTCTTCAAGGACACGAATAGGTGCTCACGGCAGTCGATCTTCCCGCACTTCGAGACCTTCCAAAGGAGCTTGCCCATGCTTGGTACACGAAGACATTTCTTCAATCGAGACACATGAAAAACATTGTGCACCCTGAGAGTGTATCAGCGCCCCAACTTGTAGGCCATGCTCCTTTCTTATCAATAATGCGGAAGGGTCCACATATCGAGGAGCTAATTTGCCTTTGACACCAAACTGTTGGGTGCCCTTCATAGGAGAGACTTTGAGATAAACAAAGTCATTAGGTTCAAAGCTCAATTGATGACGACGCCGATCCGCATAACTCTTTTGTCGGGATTGAGCCGCGCGCATCGGTCTTGAACCAACCGAACATGATCTTCGCCTTTGATCGTGTCCGCCAAAGAGTGATCTCTCCCCGCCTGCATCAATTCAAGGGGGTTCGACATCTTCTCCGTATAAGGCTTCAATGGTGCCATGCCGAGACTAGCTTGAAAGTCGTTGTTGTAAGAAAACTCAAAGAAACGACAAACATTTCTCCCAACTTTTCCCATAGGAGAGAACACAAGCACGGAGCATATCCTCAAGGATTTGATTGACTCTCTCCGCTTGGCCATCGCTTGAGGATGAAAAGGTGTTTAAAGAAAGACGAGTTCCCATGGCCTCTTGCAAACTCTTCCAAAATTGAGAGGTAAAGAGTGAGCCACGATCCAAACAATCGTCTTCGACTCCATGCAAACTCACAATTTGAGACATAGAGCTCCGCTAACCGACTCACACGAAGGTTGGTCTTGACAGAAGGAAGTGTGCCACTTTAGTTAGTCGATCGATGACCACCCAAATGGCATCATTTCCTTTGGGGTTCGAGGCAACCCGGTGATAAAATCCATAACAATCGAGTCCCACTTCCACTCGCACTTGCAAAGGTTGAAGTAAACCCACTGGTCGTTGATGTTCGCCTTCACGCCGATTTACGCATATCGCACTCGCAACAAACTTAGCAATTTCTCGCTTCATTTGGGTCCACCGTAACCTCCGACGAGATCCCGATACATCTTTGTAGCTCCGGATGAATGGACAAAGGGGAATCATGGGCTTCACCGAGAATCATATTCGCAATTCCATAACCTTCGAACCACCAGCGCGTTCGAACCAAACAACACCAAGGTTATCTTCTCGAGAAACACTTAGCTTTCCGCTTCTTTATATTCTCTTTGATCAAAGCGCATCCTTTACTTGATTGCCGAGCACTTAACTGATCTTCCAAGGTTGGATGCACTTCGTAGCAGCGAGAAAACCATGCTCAACCACTTCTAGATTGAGTTGTTGAAATTCTTCATGAAGGGCAGGCTGCTGCTCTTTGAGCATCAAATTATTGCAATACACCTTGCGACTTAGTGCATCAAGAACAACATTAGCCTTACCCTGATGATATTGATACCCATGTCATAATTTTTGATCAACTCCAACCATCTTCTTTGCCTAAGGTTCAGATCTGGTTGGGTGAATAAATACTTCAAACTTTGGTGGTCGAATATACCTCACAACGACATCGATGAGGTAATGTCGCCAAATTTTAGTGCATGGACCACCGCAATGAAGTTCTAAATCATGAGTTGATAATTAAGCTCATGGGGTCTCAATTGTCTTGATGCGTAGGCCACAACCTTGCCTTCTTGCATAAGAACGCAACCGAGTCCTTGACGCCAAGCATCGCAATAGACATCAAAACTCGTGAATATCGGGAAGAACAAGGATGGGTCGTGGTCAACCTCTTCTTGAGTTCTTGAAAACTCTTCGCAATCACGACCACTCAAACTTTGTATCCTTCTTGAGTAACTCAACATCGGCTTCGCAATTTTGGAGAAATTCTCGATGAAGCGACGATAATATCCCGCTAAACCGAGAAAACTCCTCACTGCTTACCGACTTGGGCTGCTCCTGTGAAAGCACATCGCGACCTTACTAGGATCCACCGCTACACTTCCCCCCAAAGAACATGGCCCAAGAATGCCACTTCTTCCAACCAAAATTCACACTTATTAAATTTCACAGAAGCCGGTGCTCACGCAGCCTTCTCCAACACTAACCGCAGTGTTGGGCATGCTCTTCATCATTCTTTGAGTAGATGAGGATGTCATCTATGAAGACCACCACAAACTTGTCCAAATACTCCATGAAGACCGTATTCATAAGACTCATGAACAGTATGGAGCATTCGCAAGTCGAACGACATGACGGTATACTCGTACAATCCGTAGCGAGTAGAGAAAGTCGTCTTTGGAATATCTTCGGATCTGATTCTTACTTGGTGATAACCCAATCTCAGATCAATTTTGGAGAATACCCGAGCCCACCAATCGATCAAAAGGTCATCAATCCGGGGCAGTGGGTACTTATTCTTTATCGTCACTTCATTAAGTGGACGATAGTCAACACACATTCGTAGAGTCTTGTCCTTCTTCTTCACAAAAATTGACGGACAGCCCCACGGAGATGAGCTAGGGCGAATAAAACCCTTCGCTAGAAGTTCACCAAGTTGCTTCTTCAATTCCTCCAATTCATTTGGAGGCATCCGGTATGGCCTCTTCGAGATCGGGGCGGTACCGGGCAGCAGCTCAATGACGAATTCGATATCTCGAGTCGGCGGCATCCCAGGTAATTCTTCGGGAAATACATCGGGAAAGTCACACACCGCTGGGATTTCATGAATTTCTGGTGCTGGCTTCGCTTCAAGTGCAAAGAGATGTGATTTATGCAATTTTGACACTAATCCAATTTGTACACCGGAGGGGCTTGTGAGGGCTATCGATTTCTTGTTACAATCGATTTGTCCCAAGTGTTGAGACAACCAATCCATGCCAAGTATCACATCTAAGCTTGCTGACTTGAGGAGGATAAGATTTGCCAGAAACCCCACTCCTTCAATCTCAATAGATACGTCCCGGCACTCGAGTTCAGCTCTCACTTCCAAACCCAGGGAGTGTATAATCAAAGGAACATGCATAGGAGCAACTTGAATATCACCCAATGCAGCAAAAGATTGCGATATAAAAGAATGCGAAGCTCCAGAATCAAATAAAATCGTAGCAGGACGAGAGTTGACAAGAAACGCACTCCAACACAACGCCGGTGCCTCCTCGCGCATCTCGCAGAGATATGGTTGACTCGCCCACGAGCAACCTTCTGAACTTGTTGGGCAACTTTTTGAGCTGGGGGATGACCACGCCCTTGCACTTGCACTTGCCCCTGATTAGGGCGAGCAGCTGCTTCATTCTTCACCGACAAACATAGCGTAGTGTCCCTTGTTATGGCAATAGAAGCAAACAACCTCGGCACTGGGTTACGGAGTCCTCTATCGTCCCGCAGTGCACGTGGTGGAACCACACCGGAGGGCGAGGTACAAAAGTCGGTGGCCTTGGTGGCGGCGGAGCTTGGGAACGGGCACCGGAGCTTGCCCGAGCCGAGGACGGAAACATTGCCCCTTGTCGCCGCGCCCCACTTGCGCTATGGATTCACTCACGGCCACCCTTTGTACTCAGCCGACAATGGCCTTATCAACCAATGTTTGGAAATCGTGAAATCAACAATAGATGACTTGTCCTCAGCTTCCTCGCACAAACCATCCATGAATTTTTCCTGCTTGGCGTTGTCGGTGGCCACCTCTTCCGAGCATACCGAGCCAAATGATTGAACTCATGTAAGTACTCGGTCATCGACTTACGCCCTTGCTTGAGCGCCGTAAATTCCTTCTTCTTCAACTTCATTAAGCCGGGGACATGAGCTTGTCGAAGGCGTAACGAAACCTCCCAAGTAACGACTCGCTTGCGGGCTGCATGGCAAGGAAATTCTCCCACCAAGAAAGTGCTCGCTTCCTCTAGCCGATGAGAGGCAAAGAGTGCCTTCATGATCCCGGCATTGAGCAATGCTTAGCTTCCTCTCAATTAGACGCAACCGCAATATCCGCGCAAGTGGATCTTCCGACCGGGAGAAAGTTGGTGGTTGAGTGCGAAGGAACTCGAGAGTCCTCCCGCGGCCGATACCCACCTCCTCCCGATCCGTAAGGTCCCGAGTGCAGAGGTGTTCCGAGCGATAGTCTCTAGGATACGCTGTCTGCTCCATCTCGCTCTCGCTCGACCAGCAAGAACTTGAGCCATGGTGGGTGGAGGTGGAAGTTCTCATCATGGCCACTTTGTTACTCCTGCCTCATCGCGGTTCTGCCCAGCCATCCTATTCCAACAAATAGGTTAGCAACTCACCCAAACAAGAGAGACAAAAGACAAGAATTAAAGAACAAAATACTAAGGAATATGTGGTATTACCCTACCATGCACATACAAATTATTAGCGTATAAACTCCAAATATAAGCATGAAGACTTAAAAGCCAAAGACAAAACCATTTTTATCGCATAGCAAGGTAAGGTAGATCTAGCCCACTGCACTAATAACATTAACCTTCTAGACTAACACCTTTCTTGCTTCTCCAACGCGAAACGCACACGGCGCCCAACTAATTTTTGAACGGAGAAGAGAAAGAAGCAATTTTGCCAAAACTCAATTGAGGTGAGATTGAGATCTAAGATAGGTAAGGAATAAAATCTGAGAACTACTTAAGTTTTCATCAAAGTTTTGATATTTAGAAATTAAGTTTTTCAAATATCCTAATGACGCACTAAACTAAAAGTTTCTACGGTCAAGATGGCTCGATACCAACTTTTGTGAGAGCTGCTAATATTTAATTTGTAATGCTTAACCTTTCCATTGATCATAGCATCACAAATCAATTTCCCTCTCTCATGAATATGTACTTACCGTAAATGCAAAGACACACACACCGAACAAAAATAGGCATCAACATCATACACAAGATATTACATTGACGAAGTTCTTCATAATTTACAACATACTCAACGATTAACTATTAAAGACAACAAAATGAGAAGTACCAATGTTGTAAATGAAACATATGCCATAAGATGGCAGAATAAAGCCAACCGGTTTGCCCTTAACCCACAAGGCAACCGACCGGAACGCCAAATTAGTCGCCAAAGTCGGAGATGAAGTCGGTCTCACACTCTTAACCCTTGGGGTCAACCTCCTCTCGCAGAAATAGATAAAGCAACAGAGTACACTAATTGTACTGAAAGACTTACAATTAACTAACCTGTTCATAGCTACATGCAGTGCTTGATTTGGTGGAGAGGGCTTTAGAGTTCATTTCAACAGAAAAGATTTTATTTGCAATAAATACATAGATTGAAGGCAATTTATTGAAACAGCTTTGATAGATCAAATATCGCGAGACATCAAGTAATAGCATAATTAACATCCTAGAGGTGACTAACCCTAGCCACCACATCAATAGCACTAATTACCCATTCGTACTCACCCAATTTCAAGTTTTATCAAAACGTTATAGTCAACTCTCAAAGACTTTCCTAAGCGTGTCCATAACCAAGGACTTGGCTATTCGAATAGATTTAACCTCGCAGGGTGTACAACTTACCCACATGTCGCATCGCGCCTTTCACACAGATAAAGCATACTCCAAGGTATGCTCACAGAGCTAAGTCCTACGAGACGCTTCCAATATTATGTATTAACTACGAGCCGCCGTATGGATAGAAACCCATACGCTACATTGTAAAGCCAAAGTCAACTACCTTATAAGGGTAAAGCTTTGACAACTACAATGCTCCCAACACAACACCTTTCCTTTTTTCAACACAACACACACAACCACCGCGACTTTGAGCCAATACACGCTAAAGTACTAAGCCAAGAGGGGACCCATATGACCTCATGTGGATGCACGAATAATGCTTGGTCATGTAACAAGATGTTCGGTCCTTGTTGACTTAGGCATACAACCACACACCCGATAATCACACCATCAACCATATGCCCGAGTCTAAATCTTTTTGTTTTCGCTTAATTTTTCCAAATAAAGTACTTACATGAGTACCACGACTCAAGTATTTAAAGTGATGTTGCATGACCATCGCCAGGCGATGATCCCTGCATCACCAGATACATGGCTGCGACACAACTCGCATACTAAATATAAAGTGATTAGAGCCCATCCAAACAGCTCTAAATCACAACAAATATAATCCTAGGTTCAATGGTAAGAGATGGATATTAGCCTACGCTCAAGTAACTATTCAGTAAACTATCGCGATCTAAATAATTTATCAACATAGCATGCATACATACATTGAAATCAAAATATTATCATGCGCAAAATAATGGGATCATCAAATGAAGGGTCGCTTGCCTTGTTGCGTATAGTTTTCTTGTCTTGAGGATTACTCGATAATACCCAATCGTCAGAATCTATCGATCGAGCAAAAGAGCGAATAAGAACGAATAACAGCAAGAATAACCAAAATTCAATTTCATCCAACTATGCATACATCACAGGTAGCAAATAATGCTTAACAGATTTTGGGTGAAAGGTTTGGTACAAAAGGAATTTAATAATATTTTCTAGGATTTAACAAGTTAAAGGCATAAGCACACAACTAAATTAACATCAACATTTCCTATTACAGAAAAAAAGAATCAAACTCAAGCTAAGCTAAAGTTCAGCAAAAAGAAGAATTAACAAAATTAATTTCACCCTAACTAGAGTTAGAATAAAAATCTTAAGACATTTTAAAGTTTAACTCATTTTCTAAACTCTCAATACTAACCCCTACACTAATTCCCTCATTCTCTTTCTACCTTACCCCCCCCCTACTCAGCCGAAAGCACCAGGTGACAAGCTTTTTCCCCCACACTATCCATCTATTCCCCCTTCTATCTCTTTGCTTCTCTCCCTACTCAAGCCCTGGCTGGATCTCCTCAAGGCGCCGCCCTCGCTCGAGCGCCACCGCCGCCGCTTCCCACCGCCTCGCTCGCCTCGGCTCGAGCGCTCGCCCACCCCGGTGGCCCCGCACCGCTCAAGCCCGCGCTCGCGACGCGACGTCCGACCCGGCCGCCGCCTGGTGGTCGCTTCCACGCCGCACAAGCCCGCTTGGCTTCCTTTCTCGCAAGACTCGGCCGTGCCTCCTCGTCGCGTGGCTGGGCCGCTGCCGCTTCCGACCCGCCACCAGCCGCTCCCTGCTCCTCTCCCTCCTTTCTGATTTTGCTATTCGCTTTGCCTGAAAGCTTTGTTTTGCTCAGATTTGATTTATGATGAGGGTGCTTATACAGTGATGGGGATGCATAAGGTGAACGGTGATGAGTCGCGCCACGAGCCATCGAGGTTTACTCTACTACCCTCCTCCCTTTCTAACCCTTGCTCGAGATGGCTAGAGATGAAATGGTTATTGTGCATGGTTGATTCCCGAGGTGGGGTTTGAGGACAAATGACAGAGGAGGCCCAAAGGTTTACCTTGTTTCGCGTTGTTGGGAATGGAATGGTAGTGCCGCTAGGGTCAGGTGGTGATGGTGATCCCCATCGCTCTTGTCCGCTTGGCGTTGGTTCCGTGGTCGCGTTGGTTCTTAGTTGCCTCTTGTCGTCCCGGTGGTCTCGATGGTTCAAGGCCGACCGCCGTGCTTGCTTCCCCGGTCTTCCTCGCCTCCTTGCTCCCTTCTCCGGTTGTTTTCTCTGCGGTGTTTGGGTTGGATGGGGATGGTGGTGGTGTGCCCGCTTGCTCTTGGTGATGGCTTTACTATGCTTGTGCTTGGGTGATGCCTCTGGCTGTGAATGGCGTGGGCTTGGGGCCTTGCTTGCCTTCTTCTTTGGGGTGAAAGAGCATGTGAGGAGGTGCTCCTGGTCGTGCTTGGCTTTGTGATGCTTGGTAAGGTGAATGGACTGCCAGGGGATGGTTTCTACCGAGAAGAAAAGGGATGAGGATTGGCTTGCTCTCTCTGGCTTTGTGAAAGAAAGGCTTCAGAATATTGTGTTGGTGAGGCTTATCCTTGCCTGAGAAAAATTCAGGTTTGCTCTTATCTCCTAACCGAGCACTCCTTTTACCATGGCTCCATCCTTTTACCAAGCTCCAATTTCTAAACCCTCATCGAGAACTAGAAGCTTGCAAAGCTTATTTATGCTATTGGTTTTACTAATCACCTCCTATATTCTACTAGACCACGAGGAACCGAGGTCATGGAATGGTTTGATGGTCGTGATGAAAGGGCAATGCACCAAGGAGGACTTCGAGACAAGAATGCAAGAAAGAAATGTAATGCAATTCATTATGTAAAGGATCTCTAGTGATAATGTTGTTAGAATGTTGTTACATTGCTCAAAATGTTAATTGTGGATTAAGAGCTTGATATGCAATTGGAGATTACATTTTTATACAAACATTTTGAAGGAAACAAATAGAACTTGATTTCTAGCCGAAAGTTTGAAATTTAAAAGCAAACTTAAGAGTTTCAACAAAAGTTTTTGAAGTTCTCACACTTTTATTACATTTGAAACACAAAGATAAGTTAGGGATGTTAGAAAGGACAAGAAGTTTGTTTGGTCCTCTGCTTGTGATGGGAGTTTTCAGGAACTCAAGAAGCGGTTGACATCAGCCCCAGTTCTTACTCTTCCCGATGTCCACAAGAGCTTCGATATCTTTTGCGATGCCTCTCGTCAGGGACTCGGTTGTGTTCTTATGCAAGAAGGCAGAGCAGTGGCCTATGCATCAAGACAGTTGAGGCCTCATGAACTCATCTATCCTACCCATGATTTGGAGTTAGCTGCTTTGGTTCATGCACTCAAGATTTGGCGGCATTATCTGATCGGTAACCGCTGTGAGGTGTATTCTGATCACAAGAGCTTGAAGTATTTGTTCACCCAACCAGATCTGAACCTCGGGCAAAGAAGATGGTTGGAATTGATCAAATATTATGACATGGGTATCCAGTATCATCCTGGCAAGGCCAATGTTGTTGCTGATGCACTTAGTCGAAAGGTATACTACAACACTTTGATGCTCCAAGAGCAGCAACCTGCACTTCTTGCAGAATTTCAGCGCCTCAACTTGGGTCTGGTTGAGCACGGTTCCCTTGCTGCTTTGGTTGTGCAACCAACCCTGGTAGACCAAATCAAGGCAGCACAGCAATCAGATGATGGTGTAAATCAAATCAAGCAGAACATCAAGAATGGGACAGCCAAGTGTTTCACAGAAGATGAGCATGGTGTTGTGTGCTTTGGACAGCGGCTTGTTGTTCCTAAGATCATGGAATTGTGAGATTTGATTCTCCGCGAGGCCCATGATTCGCCTTTGTCCATCCATCCCGGGGCTACCAAGATGTACCAAGATCTCCGTCAAAGGTTCTGGTGGACCCGAATGAAGCGCGAGATTGCCAAGTTCGTTGCCGAGTGCGACGTGTGTTGTCGTGTGAAGGCTGAACATCAACGTCCAGCAGGTCTTCTTCAGCCTTTGCCAGTGCCAGAGTGGAAGTGGGATTCCGTTGGCATGGACTTCATCACCGGGTTGCCCCGTACTTCTTCCGGAAAGGATGCTTTATGGGTCATCATTGATCGATTGACGAAAGTGGCCCATTTCCTTCCAGTGCGAACGAAGATTGATGTGAATCAATTAGCGGATCTTTACATATCTCGCATTGTGAGCCTGCATGGTGTGCCCCGAACCATTGTGTCAGATCGTGGTTCTCTGTTCACTTCTCGATTTTGGCACCAGTTGCAAGAGGCCATGGGGACACGTCTTTCTTTCAGCTCAGCCTACCATCCTCAGACTGATGGTCAGACGGAGCGAGTCAACCAGGTGCTTGAAGATATGCTCCGCGCTTGTGTTCTTTCCTATGGGAAGAATTGGGAGAAGTGCCTACCACTTGCCGAGTTCTCCTACAACAACAGCTTCCAGGCTAGTCTCGGTATGGCACCGTTTGAGGCCTTGTATGGGAGGAGGTGTAGAACCCCTTTGAACTGGTCAGAAACTGGGGAGAGATAGTTCTTTGGCCCAGATTCAATCAATGAGGCTGAAAGTCAAGTGCAGTTGATTCGTGAGCACTTGCGCGTAGCTCAGTCCAGGCAAAAGAGCTATGCAGATCGGCGTCGCCGTGAGCTGAGTTTCCAGCCCAATGACTTTGTTTATCTCAAAGTCTCTCCTTTGAAAGGTCATCGGCGTTTCGACATCAAGGGCAAGTTGGCTCCTCGGTATGTTGGACTTTATCGCATCATCGATAAAGTGGGAGCTGTTGCTTACAAGTTAGAATTGCCAGCTACACTCGAGGGAGTGCATGATGTCTTCCATGTGTCACAATTGAAGAAATGCCTCCGTGTTCCGACTGAGGAGTCCCCGTTGGAAAATCTTGATGTGCAAGAAGATTTGACCTACCACGAGCGTCCTATCCGTATTCTTGAAGAATCTGAGCGAAGAACAAGGAACCGTGCTATCAAGTTCCTTAAAGTTCAGTGGTCGAATCACTCCGAGGATGAAGCAACCTGGGAGCGGGAAGATCGTCTCCGCAAGGCACTACCCGCCCTTCTTTTCCCAAAGGATCGAATCTCGGGAGATTTTTGTAAGGGGAGATTTGTAACAGCCCCAAGTTAGGGTTGTGTTTCAAATGTAAAATTATGAGGAGAAATAAAAAACTTTTGATGCTTCATGAAATCATTTGAAAGTTTTCTAAATTTTCCCCTAGCAATTTCCATTTTCAAGAATTATATTCTTTTGAATGGAAGTTGTTGTCAACAAAATTCTTGACCTTAAACTTGTGATCATCCTCTGGGAATATTTTTTCTATCATCTTGACCATCCTAGTTACCTCTCTGAAAAATTTCACAATTTTTAGATTTTATTTGTCATTTCAAAAGAGCAAGTCAAACCAGTTTGAAATCTGGTCAAACCCTTAGAGCAGAAGCTTGTGAATTTTCTTGGGAACAATTCTGTGCATAAAAATTTCGGGAAAATTTATGCAAGGTTGTTCTCTGTCCAAAGTAGCTACCATAAAAATTTCGGAATTTTTGGAGCTTTGGAACTGCCTCTAAAAATTCCCCAAACCTTCTCACCTTTTAAATCAAATGCGAATCACTGCTCCTGCTCGGACTCAAACTCCGACTCGAGTCCGACTGAGTCGCTTGGCTCAGCCGCACCGCCTAGCTGCACCGCGCGAGTCCAATCGCCTCAACCGTCTCGATGCAAATCGACGGTCCACGACGCCGCCACTAATCGACCGTCCGATTGCATCCGTGGATCTCAACCGCCCATTCTAGATCTTGTGGTCGGCATCTTCGGGTTGAGCTGAACCAACCGATCGCGACCGCACTTGGTTCCGGCCGCGCCGCTTGCCGCTGCCGACGACGAGTGGGCCTCTCTTGTCGTGTTCTTCCTCGCTTCTCCGCGGCTCGCCGGGTTCGCCGGCACCAAGATAGCGCCACGCACTGCCGCCGCCACATCGTGGACGCGTGTCCTCTCCGAACCGCCGCACCTTCATTACCTCACCGCGCCCACTCATTCCTCGCTTTCCTCGCTCTTTAGCTCTCTCCGCCCATTTCTTAGCTTCACGGAGAGAAACCCGAGCGCAGCGCCACCGCCTCTTTGCCGCTCGTGCTTCCGCAACCCCACCTTCGACTTCCTTGCTCATCGCCGCCTCCATTTTGCCCAGCCTGGATCCTTGGCATCCAGTGGATCGCCTGGTGCAACTTCATCGTCTCCGCCTCCGGCAGCTTCGGCCCCGAAGTCGTTTGGGCGTTTTGGTGAGTCTCTAGCCTCAACACTTGGTCCTCTGGGATCGCATTTCTCCTCTGAGGCTAATGCTAGGCTCGTTTTCGTCTTTGGTGCGTTGTCGAGGGCGTGCGGCCAGTTCTTCTCCGAACACGGTGTTTCTCCGCCATGGTGATTCTTGCCGCCTCGGACCTTCTTCATCGGCATTGTCTTGGGCATATTGTTCCTGAGATCAAGGCGGAGCTAAGGCGCACCTTCCGGAGTCTTCTAGAAGCTTGTAGCGTCTTCTCCGTGGGAGCCGTGTCTTCTTCTTCGCCTCCGTTCGCCGCCAGCTCGCCGCCGACATCCTCGAGGTTCCGTGTCGTCGTCATCGAGTTCGCGAGCTCTCAGCGGACCTGTAGGTATAACCCTTTTGCCCTGAGACCCTCTGGTTAGCTAGATCAGTTGCGCGGCCGCGCCGCCGTCCCCGTGAACGTCGGTGAGCCGCCAGCAGCATTAGGTTTAATCTCCTCTATTAGTGTTAATCATCCTTTGGGTTGTATCTTTGACATGTGGGCCCCGGTTTAAGCGTGTTTGGGATTGTTAATCTGACCATTATTCAGTCCTTTGAGTCGCTGTCTTGTGGGCCCTCGTGGCTGGTTAAGGATTAGCGTAACGTATTGAAATACATTTGCTGATAGCGAGCGATTTCGTTATTGTTTCATCAAGACGCTTAGTAGCTGGGAAAGCGTACTTCCTAAATCCGCCTTCGTCATCGCTCTCGGCCAAGGCTGGGTCAAAGTTGACCCAGTCAGCATTTTCGCCGGTCCCGCCTGTCAGTGACTGTCGCTCGCTGAGCGTCGGTGGGAAAAGTAAATGATGTCTTTAGGATTTCCGAAACGTATTTCTTTTGCACTGATAATTCAATTAAACTTAGAAAATTCATAACTAATTCAATTTTGATCCAAATCTAGTGAAACCAATTTTGTAAATTTTCATTTTTAGAGTACTATTTATCAGCATAGGTTTTAGATTTGTTTCAGTTCATAAATTTGTTAAATAATTAAACAGTACTTTTATGTGTATTTTAACTTAGAAAATTCCTAGAAAATTCATCACAAATCCAAATAAATTGTTCTCTGTTTCAAAAAATTTGTTAAATCATGCTCTAACTGCTGTGTGAATTTTGTGCTCATTAGATGGTATTGAATTTTTGAGTTTTGTTGGTGTTATTTGTTCTTATTCGTTGTTTTTACTCGATCGATAGATTGCGACGGTTCTGGTTTTATCGAGAGTGATCCTCTGCAACAGGTTGAGCATATTGAGCAGCAGCAGCCAGGCAAGCAGTTTGATCATGTTAATCCCAGTATTTTAAAAATCTAATATTTTGTTTCAACTGTATGTATGCATCGCTTAATTTGTGTTAAATTGAGTAGTTAATCCTTTAGATGCATCATCTGTAGGTAAATGATTATCCTCTACTACCTGAACCTAGGTTATTAACTGGGATTTGAGTTCGTTGGATGAACTCTTGTCACTTAGTAGACTATGAGTCCAGTTGCTTAGCCATGCTTAGCTATCGGTAGAATTGGGCGATCATCGACTTAGTCGATGATCTTGATCACATAAAATTATTATTGTTCCGTATGTTTTCAGCTTATGCTATGTTTAATTGCAAAACTAAAACTGAAAACAAAGATGATTTGGACTTGGGCACAACGGTATGATTGGTGTGATCTGTTGGGTGTGATTGGAATGGTGCCCGAGTCAGTTAAGGACCGAGTTACTTGCGCCACCGTACTGAGCATTTTGCTTGCTAACCACACTAGAGGGTATGGGACCTCTCTTGACCTAATACTTTGGCGTGTATTGGCTCCGAGTCGCAGGAGGTCGCAGGAGGGATGGAGTTGGGAGTATGGTAGTTGTCCGAAGAGCTTTATCCTGAGTGGGTTGTTGTCTTTTCGGCTTTACCATGTAAGCGTATGGATTTCTATCCATACGAGCAGCTCGTAGTTAATACACAATATTGGAAAGCGTCTCGTAGGACTTAGCCGTGCCAGCATACCTTCGGAAGTGTTCTTTGGCTTAAAGGCGGTCTGAAGTGTGGGTACATTGGTACACCCCTGCAGGGTTTGAACTATTCGAATAGCCTCGTCCTAGGTTATGGACACACTCGGATACGCCCCGTGAGAACTAGACTACAACCTTTTTAAATTAAAACTTGATGGGTGGTACGAATCAGGGGTTCGTGCTATGTTATGGTGGCTATTGGGATAGTCACTTCCAGGTGGCTACTTGTATCTATCTTTACTTCGCAGTTATTTCAACAGTAAAAATGAATTGCAAACTTACCTTTAAACAGTATTACATTATTGCAAATAAAGTTGGCTTTGTGCAAATGAAACATATGGCCTCCACCAGATAAGCCTGCATGTAGCATATGTATAGGTCTGCTAGTCCACACGTCAGTCTTGCGAGTACAAAAATAATTTTTGTACTCATTGGCTTTGCTTAATGTTTTTGTTGCAGAGGAAGAAGGTGAGCCCCAAGGGCCTCACTTTTGTGAGTTGTGCTGCGGAGGAGTGTGGGACGACTAGGCTTGGCGGTCCGGTCAGTTGCCTTGTGGGTTAAGGCACGCTGGTTGGCTTTTATTTGTTTATAGCCATCTTTTGGCACTTTTGCTTCCGCTGTTTAACTAATTATCTGTTGTAATTTGGCCGGTCGGCCTTTGTTGTAATAACTCTACTATGTTGTTTACTGTTTAGTGTTGTGATGTTTGGACTCTATGTTTAGAATGGAGTTGATGCATAATTTTGTGAAGAGGTGTGCATACTGCAGTTCTGGGAAGTATGCATGTCTCGAGGCTTAGTTTATTTGATTTGTGATGCTAGGACCAGGTGGTTGGTTAAGCATTACAAGTCTAATAAACTAGGGTCCTCACAAACTCCAAATGGGATGAATCCAATTGGGTTGTCCATAAAATATTATTCTATATTTAACCATGTAGTTTTTATCTCCACTAGAATTCTGCAAATTTTCACAAAATAATTAAATTTGGGTTAACAGTAAACAGAACCACCATTGTTCGAGTATTTTGTAGAAATCTGATTTTCAAACTACTATAACTCTCTCATATAAACTCCAAATGGAATAATTTTTGTACCTAAATTCATCTAAAATTATATTGTAGCTACTGTATAAATTTCATGCATTTTTGAGCAATTTGAGTTTTTGGCTATTTCTCGGTGTTTATTCGAAGTCGTTATTTTCTTAGAGTCCGAACTGCTGCAATCGAGCGATTACACAACCGAGAGTGAAAAATTGGAATACCAGCCAGGCAAGCATCCTTTGAACTTTCTTTTTGCATCATATTTGATCCCAGTTTTGTTAGGATAGATGCAATGATAATTGCTTGCATGCTATTTTGATATTGTCGCTATTTTTGTGATGTGTAGTTTAGTTATGTCCTAATTCATTGAGGTTATCCTTGAATTATTCCAAGACCACATGTTTAAGATAGGATGTGTGAAATTATATTATTCGGGTTTGCTTAGCCATGCAAGTCTAGAACCGGTAGTTCGATTGTCGGGAATAACCCGACAATTATGGGATACACACAACTTTCCTTACATATGTTTGTTTCAGATCTTTGTATCCATTTTATGAGTTAAATTTTGACATTTTAAAAGAAGTCCTTGGTCTGGACAAGTGTTGGTTAGTGATGGTCCTTTGTGCATGAGCTTTGGGTAAGTGGTGGACTTGTCTGGACAATTAAGGACCGAACTTTGGGTACCTGTTGTTCAAGCAACACTCGTGCTATCACACGCGGTATATGGGTGCTGTATGGTTAAGTAGGGGGAAGGTTTTGTTGTGTTGAGTCCCACGGTGGTGAAATTGTAAGGGCATAGGACCGAGAAATACTATGTCCCTTTTGGGCCGATAGGATGGAGACGTTAACGTCTTGTGTTTCCTAGAGCCCCGGTTGAGGACTTAGCTCAATGGGATCTTCTTGCTAAAAACGACCATATCTTGATTTATCCGCCGGCATACCATAGGAAGTATGCTATATTCGGAGGCATCCGAGGCTTACGGCTAATCAAGTCGTGTGGGTAAAGTAGTACACCGCAGGGTATAAATCTATTCGAATAGCCGTGTCCACTGCTATGGACGATCGCTTGAAATTTGTGGTCGCTATTGTTAGACTTGGAATTAAAATTGTGGGTAAACTCGGATTCGTCATGAATGGGATATTCATGTCTGTTGTTGTATCAAAGTGGGCAGCCACTTTGCTATTTGTATGATTTATTTGTTATTCAATTTATTACTTATTCACATGCTTTACTTCTACTTCAAATCTGATTTTGAAATGGCACTTGAAAAACTAGTATGTGTAGGTTGTACCTTGTTGCGCCCCTCTTGCAAAACTAAGCCAATATGAGCCATCCCTTGGAATAGCCTTATGCATAACTAATTTTTATTTGTGTAAGACTTGCGAGTACTCTTTGGTACTCAGCCAGATGTTTGCTGGCTCTTACAGGTGAGGAAGATATCGAGCCCGACGAGCTTGTCAGTGTCGATTTAGGCGACACTGATGAGTAGTGCTATCATTTAACTCCCAATGGTTGCCGATGGGTTATGGGGCATACCACTCACGGCATTTTGGTTTATTTACTTGTTTCGCTGCTACTTAATACTCTTATTTGAATTTGGCCGGTCGGCCGCTTGTAAATCGTGTAGACTTAAACTATATTGTTGTCTTTTGGACTATTGATGTGTGTTTGTTGTATGGATGTAATCAACGTTGTATGAGAGTATGAGTATATTGGTCGCTGATCTTGGGAGCCAATATAAGTCATGCTCGATGTTCATGGCTTCCTATTTAACTCACTAAGTGTAGTGCTTGACTTGTTGGAGAACCGATAATCATGTAGTGCTCGCAGAGGAGCGGCGCGCATGATCGTTGGGGCTCTAGTTTTCAGTTAAGCCTCTCATTTAGACTGAGTTAAGTTGGAATCCATTTACCGGATGTCCAGAGTTATGTCCTTAAGACCATGCTTAGTCTCGGTCTTATGGAGATAACCCGGGGTCCCCACAGTAGGCATGCTATCTGGCGGATGCAGAAACGAATACAGATTATTAGGATAAGATGGAGTTCGGATATCCGGATTTTGGCCCAAAAGAGGATTTCAGCCCAAAAGAGAAAAGGGGATTTTAATTGATTTACGAATTTTAGAAAATGCAACAAATCAAATAGTCTTTTAGAAAATAGCAAATAGAGTTAAAAAAATCCTAAAAAAATCACAGAAATTCGTTGAATTATTTTTAACTTAATAAAATTAATTCCAACTTAAAGTTGGTTTTTATTTTTGTATTCGTTCCAAGTCAAGAGGCGCCCCATTATTTCGTAATAATGGTAGTAATCACCGGAGTAGTAACCTCCCCACGTTGCTTGATGGTTATCAATCAGAGATAATGGTGAATTATCTGTAGTTATTCCAGAGAGTAACTACGTATATGGGCTGCTTAGATCTCTCAGTTAATAGGGCCACAGGTAAGTGGACCCAGTTAACTGTCGAGAAGCCATGGCAGGACTGGTCGTAAAGGGACTTACGACCAAGGGATAGTCGTAGAAAAGCTTACGACTGGATACTGGTCGTAGAAAGACTTACGACCAAAGGTAATCATAGGGGAACTTACGATTACGTAGTAGTCATAGAAAGACCTACGACTATAGGGGGTGGTCGTAGAAAGACTTACGACCACCTGATTGACTTTTCTCTTACCACTGTAAGGGGTATACTCAATAACGGTGTGACGTCATATTTACCCATAATACTAAATCACAGATAAATAGAAAAATGAGGATTATTAGATCCTCGTCATCTAGCCCCCAGCTTCAAGCGAAAAGAACTTACTTGGCTAAGGATTCATAGATGTTACTACGACCACTGTAAGACCAGGAGGTTTTTGGTCATGTTATTTGATGATGAACACATTGATAATAAGGAAGACTTAGTTCTGGTGTTTAAATATTGATTACATTGTTTCTGGAACTTGCTTGTGATCTTAGTTGCTGACTTGTTTGTGAGTTCTGTTAAATTCTGTTGAAAATCAGTTTTTGTCAGGTTTTGCGGTAGTACCGGCTCTGTGTCCGCGGAACTACCGCTGAGAGGGACAACTGCATAATTGTTGGCGGTAGTACCGGCTCTTGGTTTTGAATTTCTTGAGATCGGTAGTTCTGGCTTTATATCTGCAGAACTACCGGACGCTTGTGAAAGCAGAAGTACCGTAGCTTGGCTTAGTGTTTCTGACAAGCACAATTAAGTGAAAAATGGTAGTACCATAGCTGAGGAACGGTACGACCGCAGATCGGTAATACCGCAGTTTGAACGGTGGTAGTACCGCACAAAGGTATGACCACAAGGTTGCGGTATGGATTTTCCAGAGAGCATGTTTTCGAAAGATTTGAGATTTCCCGAGGAGCGGTAGTTCCGCGGTGCTTTATGCGGTAGTACCGCTTGCGCGGTAGTACTGGGGAAAGCGGTACTACCGGGGATATCATGGCGGTAGTTCCGTTTGTGCTCTGTTTTTCTGTCGTTTTGGGGATTTGACTGAGGATAAGCTAAATTCATAAGTTTTGGTTGTTGCATGATGCATGATAGTGTTTATGGGTGTGAGTGAGCTAATGGATGGTCAAGTTGGAGAACTTGTGCCATGGATTTGGTTTCTTTGGTCTTTGCATGTGCAGGTTGAGCGTGAGGACGAATCACAGTCGGAGATGAAGTTGACTCGGACTAGGATGGGGAGATCTGAGGTCTTGGAAGTCGTGGATGTTATGAGGTGGTTTGGATCACGCTGGAGCACGTGGAGATCAAAGGTGGAGCACGCTGGAGGCTACAGGATGGATTCCTGGAGGTATACGGCGTGGATGTTATGGAAGGTTTTAGAGATATGGAAGAAGGTCTATATTTGGATGTGTTTAGAGATAGAATCCGTGTGCATGTCGTGTGAAACACGGAGAGGACCCTAGGATATAAATAGAGGCGGGTTAGGAGCTAACCCGTGAGTTTTTTTGGGGTGACTTGCGTGAGTTTTCAGATGAGCTGAGAACTCGTAGCTTTTGTGTCACGTAGATTCAGCGAAATTTGAGAGGTCCTTCGATTGGAGGCTTTGAAGGGTGCTTGCTGATCGCTTTGTAGACACAAATCAAGTTTGATATATAAAGTTCAGATTCATTCAACTTTGTTTCTTGATTTGGTGTTCTTGTTGTGCGCCTGAGGGTGTCCTTGCTGTGAAGTTCTTCAAAGAATCACCCGAGAGGAATCCAGGAGCTCTAGCGCTCAAGCAGGAGTTGGAATTCGGGGGTCAATTCGCTGCAATCATTCAACCCTCCCTTCTGATTGCCATTACGATCCTACAACCACTAGGTGGTTGTAGGGTAAAAGTTGAAGGGAAAACTCTTCAACACGTGTTTCATTTGACCAGAAATATGCTTAGTCAAGGAAGTTTGTTGAAAAAATCTCACGACTAGGAGGTAGTCGTAGGAAATCTTACGACTATGGAGTAATCGTGGTATGGTGATCGGAACTAAAACTTTTTCGACTGGTATTTCTTTTGACCAGGAATATACTTGGCCAAGAAGGTAATTTCGCTTAAGGTGTGAAAAGACCATCGGTTTTCTCGAACAGAAAGATTTAAAAGGATCTGTCCGTTAGAGCAATTCCCAAAGCGGTGGGAACCGTTGAGTTTCCACGGCGTTTCATTTCAAGCGTGCGGTTATAAAACTGACCACATAAAACTGACCGTAGGGGTGACTTTAGGGTTCTTACCTTCCCCCAATTCACCCTCACTATTCATCAAGTTCTCATCTCCTCCGCCGCCAGCAACTCTGTGCACTTTCTTGAAGTTTTTCCAAATCCAACTCCCCCTTTCGTGAGAAAAGATGGCCAGGATCGTCTCTGAGTGGGCTGAATCGGAAATGGATACTACGAAGATGAACGCCTTGGTTGCTGCCAAGAAGATTCCCGAGAAGGTACTCATAAAATGGATTTCGGTAGCTAGACAACATTGGTCGTCGGGGGAGGAGGGGCAAATCCCTGTCTTCCAGGCGTATTGTGAGTGCGGCCTTCGATTGCCTGCTCACCCTTTTCTTACACTCGTGCTCGAGCACTTTGGGGTGGAATTAGTGAATCTTGGTCCTAATTCCATCACAATATTAAGTGTATTCGTGTATTTGTGTGAGGCGTACCTACGAATTCCACCAGACCTCGAGCTTTTTTAGTATTATTAAGGGATGGCTCAGCAAGTCAGAATTGCTGGGAGTTGCGGTCTGAAGCTCCATGACGGGAAGTCGAAGGAGTATATTCAGATGTTCACCCAGTTGTCGTGGCCAGGGTGGAAGAAGAAGTGGTTCTACTGGAAATTTACCGAGGAAGACAACATTTCGTTTATCGAAAATGCCGCTGAGAGGATTTCTTCCTGGGATTCAACACCCAAAGAACTTGACCGGATCGCCCTCTATATTCAACCTATCAAAGACTTAAAGGTGGGGGGACTTATCGGATGGCACGTGGTGAAGGATTTCATCACGCGCCGCATCAGTCCTCTGAAGAAACGAGTTCCTCCCATGTGGAGGTACTTGGGTACAGAAGACCCGACCAGGGAATACGAAGAGAGTAAGTGAAATTCCCACTTTTGACTCTGGTTTTATTTAGTCCTGATCTGGTCTGTTGATTATACTATCTGTTCGCATAGATCTTTCACAGGTGGAGATTGACGCCCGCGTCAAGCTTATCTGTGAGAAGAGTCTGTCAAGTGTAGCAGCTCCTCAGATTCTTGCAGTTTTGACCGCAGAGGAAAAGGTGGAGCGCCTAAAGGTAATAGAAAATCGACGTTGTCTTTAGGCCTTTATAGTCATAACAAGGTTCACGACTAGAGGATTTGTCGTAGAAGAAACTTACGACTATGAGCTGGTCGTAGAAGAACTTACGACCAATTGGTGATCGTAGAAAAACTTATGACCAGTAATATTCTCTCTTTCTGATCTCAATAGAAAGTAGGCATGGAAGACCGTCAAGACGACGACGCGGAGGTCGCGTTGGTGGTCATTGGGGTGGCGGCGCAAGCGAAGCAAACAAAAGCTCCTCTAACCAAAAGGCATCGACTTGTAAAGGTCGGCGATAAAAGGTGGCACGAGTTCGACTCCTTCTGCTCCCTTTGCTCAATTCGCTGCAGACATGGAGGCTGCAGCGAGGGAAAAAGCAGAGGAAGCTGCCTTTGCCCTTAAGCGCAAAGCCCCCAAGGCCAAGGTACCCTTTTATTACGACAACCAAACTTTCGCAGTTTCTGCTTCTTGTGGCTTTGTAAAGCAGCTAGAAAAGGAGAACTGGAAAAGCTTTATGTTTTTTGTGAAGGAAACTGGTGCTCTAGCAGAACCCAAGTCCAGGGAGAGCAGGGCTCTTGAAGTGGTCGAGAGAGATCTTGGCCACTCGGGGAGTCAGGAGGGTCACGAAGCGATGACTCCCGTTCCCCCAATTGAATCTCAACCAACAGTAGTCGAGAAGAAGTCGAAGAAACCTCCCGTTGGGAAGGTTGCTTCTAAATTCCTGGTCAGGTCCAGGACACAAAGGTATGTAAAAAACAAAAGCGTAAGAACTGATTTTACCCTTTGTTTTTCACGAGTTAATTTGCTTCATGTTCTGTGATCTTAATCCAACTCCTTCAGCCCGTATGGATGCTTTTACTGAGAAGCCCGCTGCTACTTCTTCAGTAAATGAAGGTGCGACAGCGGTGGTAGCTGAAGTCCCAGCCACCATTCCCATGGTGGAAGAAGTCGTCGCTGCTGAAGTTGCTACGACTACTGAGGCAGTCGTGGGGATGGAGGTGGAGACAAGAGAGGCCATAAGAGAGACGCCAGGAGAAGGTGGTGGTGAGAGCTCCGACCACCGTGCCGGTAAGGAGGTTGTTGAGGACATCCCTTCTGGTCCTCCAGGCGGTGCTACCATCACAGAGTCAGAGGAAGAGGAATACATTAACTTCTACTCTGACTTCTTTGGCCCTGCTTCCATCGTAGGATCTTCCGCCTATAGATCTCGCGACGAATCCTCACCCCACGCATTCCCAAGCGGGGAAGTTTGATGACAAACGCCTCAAGGGGATTGGTGGAGACGTGTCGAGGAGATGGATGGGTTGAAAGATCCGACGAGGATAGTCTCCATGTTCGCTCGGACGACCATGAATGTAAGTATCTAACGATACCTATAAGTATGGTTTTATCCTCGCTTCTTATTGCCTTTCTTTCTTGCAGAAAGCTTTAGAACAAATTGCTACGGTTTGTGAGTACAACTGGCAACTTGTCAAGCTACGACAAGAAAAAGCAATAATTTGCGAGCAAGCAGAGAGGTGGTGAGTAACTAACACTCGTAATCATTTTATATTTCGACTACTTGTTCAGTACTCGTGAGGATTGTCGTAGAAATCCTTACGACTTGGTACTGGTCATAGAAAAAACTTACGACCAGGAGTGATCGTAGAAGAACTTACGATCACGTGTTAGTTGCAGAAATACTTACGACTATTTGTCTTTGTATTTATGTCTACCCTTAACTCTTTTAGGTTTAAGAGCGACGAAAAGACTTTAGCTGATTCACTCGACTATGAAAAAGCTGAGATGAAAAAGTTAAGGGATGAGGTAACCAGCCTTCTCAAGAAGCTTTAGGAGGCCAACTCTGCGACTCAAGAGTTGCAGGAAAAAATAAACAGTATGTCCTTGAGGTTCCGACTGCTTATTTTCTTGACCTTTACCTTCCTAACTTCTCGTTCATTTTCAGAAAAAGAAGTCGAAACCAGGGCCCTTCAAGCCGAGGTGGGGTCCCTTCAGATCGAGGTCCAAGAAAAAACCTCGGTCGTCCATGAAATCACCCGCATTGCGAAAGACAAAGATCAAAAAATTGAGAAATTAGATTCTCAATTAACGGATAAGTAATCCTTTACCTTCTATTAAATTTTTTCTTCTCGTAGAATCATTTTATCTAACTAACCTTACTCTTTTCAGAGCGATTAGTTGAAATAAAATGACTTTATGAGGCTTCGACTTTCACCCAGGAGGAGATGAAGTCAATGAATATCAATCTTCAAGACAACATTTCACTTTTGAACAATGTACTCGATGGGCTACATGCTGAAAAGGTCACATCTCGTGACGACATGATAGCCGCTCACACGAGTGCCATTGGGGAGCAAGTCGGTACTTTGCAAGAGTTGGTGACCAGTCTGAAGACCAATCAGACCGACTCGATAAAGAAAGTGGTCAAAAGAGCTGTAAGCTATGTCTTAGCAAAGCTTAAAGCCCATGACCCCAACCTTAACCCTCACTTGGTTGAAGCCGACTTTGACTGTACTGAAGCCGAAGAAGAACTGTTAATCAAGGGTATGCAGTCAGTAGGCGAGAAGGTCGCGGAGGAGATGCAAATGGGATCTCCTTCGTCAGAGTAGTATGTAATAGGAACCTGTAAAGACAAGCCTTTTGTTGATGTAAAAATATATGATCTTTCCTCTTTTCTGCAAATCATCTTGTAGAGTAGTTAGTAACTCGTAAGATAATAAATAGAAAAGATAATCAGACCAAAAATCTGTAATCCTTCCTTTTTTCCTCCTTTTTCCTGCAAACCATCTTGTAGAGTAGTTAGTAACTCGTAAGATAATGAACGGAAAAAGAAACTAAGACTAAGAATTGAAGTCATATTTATAACTTTATCCTAGCCCTTGACTATTACTTAGTTTATTTGAATAAACTAAGTGGATAGTAAAGATAGGGTTTCTGAAAATAGAGAGGTTTGTTCGACTTATAGCGTTCGATCTCGATTATCTTGCACTAGTAGAAAGAGTAGAAACGAATCGACGCTAGGAAGTTCCCTCTAGTGGGTAGGACCACGTGCAGAAAGGAAAGGCTTCGACTAGGTGATGTTGCCATCTCCGACCAGATTAATCAAATTAAGAACGATAACTTGAGTGAAACAAACATCTAGAGGACCTGAGAAATTTGTTCAACTTTTCTTAGTGCATTTGACAAGTTTGTCCTGGTAGCAAAAGTAGGAAACAGGACGACACTAGGAAGTTCCTTCTAGTGGGAAGGACCACGTGCAGAGAGGAGAAGCTTCGACTAAGTGTGTTTCTTCCTCTGACCAGTTAAAACCTATCAAGTTTACCAAAAGTAGTCGAACAAATATCAAAAGTGCACTCTTCTTAGAGTATTTTTCAAAATGAATAAATAAACTAAGGTGATATGAGTTCGCTTAAAAACTTTTCGACCATGTTTCTGAGCTCCAAAAACTTTGTATTGGCAGCAAAAGTTAGGAACAAGGTGATACTAGTAAGTTCCTTCTAGCGAGCAAGACCACATGCAGAGAGGAGAGACTTCGACTAGTTGTTGTGTCCTTTCTCCGAATAGTGTAAAGAAAAATTGAGCGTATAAAATATGGTCAAAAAATTATAAAAGCAAAACTCAAAAAAAGATGATAAAATAGAAAGAACCTGAGACTTTATTGTCGTGGAGGTTTGTTACATGTAAAATTTGCATAACTAGTCGTTGTTCCAAGAGTTTGAGAGAACGCGGCCATCCTCCATTGCTAGTCGTACCGAACCTGGACGCATAACTTCGACCACAGTGTAAGGACCTTCCCACTTGGGGAAACGTTTATTCCGATTAGACTAAGATTGGATAAGCCTCAATACCAAGTCACCTACAGCAAGGCTGCGAGGTTGGACAAGCTTTATTAAGATCAGTGAGGTTGGACAAGCTTTATTAAGATTAGTGAAGTCTACACACATACACCATTTGTCGTTCGACTGAAGTGCCTGATGAATTGACGTAGAGTTAGAAATCTCTGGAATAGAATTACAAACCTGACTGAAGCGCCTGATGAATTGACGTAGAGTCTCGTGATCGTTCTATCTCATCCGGTGCAAGTTGTCCTCCTTTCCAGGGCAGTTGTAGGTACCCTGGAAATTCACCAGCAGAAGGTCGCAGAGGTGCTACCACGAGTACATCGACTCGAATGGCTGGTTCAATAGCCATGATCGAGCGGATCCTTCAAGCACAGTCGGAAGGTAATTTGCCATTACATGCTCTCCTCCTCCTCCTACTCGGATAGCTGTCGTGTAGATCTGGAGGAATTCGATGGGATTTTGGGTTCCATCAAATTTCTCCATGTTCGCTGGTCGAAAGCGGGGTGGCCAGCGAACTGCTCGAAGGTCAGGTGAAAATGCCCGACATCCGATGATAACTTCTTGGCGCCTTCTTTGCAGAAAATAAGGGTTAATATCACTAGGTGATTGTACTCGACGATACCCAGTCACTGGTGGACTTGACCTATGGAAGGCCTCAGTCTTACGACGGAAATACTCCTCGTATTCCGTCTGCTGTCGTAGATTTCGACCCTGGAGTGGTGAAAGATCACCTCTCCTGGGAGCTTGTCGATCTCCATATGTTCGAAGAACCTTCCTCAAGTCGGGGGAGCGACGTGACCAGTCATCATGTCGACCTCAATGCGACGAGTTGCTCGAACGACTGGCAGAAGATGGAGTCGTACTACTACAACTTCCGGGTTGATGTCGACGAGGACGCTCGAGTCTTGCCATCGTGTTCCGAAGCCTTCGTGCAATCTCTTCAGCAAAGAGATCGTAGCCTGGTGCTCGAGCGAGCTCTTGGGTTGGATTCTCAAGCAAGTCGTTAATGCGCTGGAGCTCCTGAGCTTCTTCAGACTGGAAATAAACGCGCCTAGGGAGATTTTTCTGAGCCGCTATTTTTCTCTGTCGAGTTGTCTCAGAAGCATCAATATCGGACTCTTGAGCTGGTTTCAATGGAGTACGAGAATGTTGAGGATGTCCCGCACGTTCATTAGGGTGTTTACCCCGTTCATCAGCGGTGGTGCCCTTACCATTGCCACGAGGGGACGTAGTGTGTGCCCGTCGGGGAGCATCATCAATTCTGCCTCTGGGAGAATGATTCTTATCAGAGGGAATGACGAAGACCTCCTGTTGATGACCTGCACTTGCGCTCGAGGCCTCCTCGCTTAAGGAGTAGTCGAGAGACACCATTTGGCGACTTGAAATAAACCCCTCCAGGTAGGGGAACTCCGGGTTATAATTGTCTCCGTCTACAGGTGTGTCCTGCGATGAGATGGATGAACTTGGAGGAAAAGTGTGTTCGATCCTCTTCTCTGCAGAATTATCCAGAGAAAAAGGACCATCAGGTGCCGATGAAGATCTGGGATGATGGCTTCTAGAACTTGCCTTGCTAAGTCATATTGCCCTAGGGGGACTCAAACACTTGAGGAAAAACTCTCATCGTGTTGTGAGTCTATCTTTGGGCAGTCCTGTTTGTGGTCATGTTGACCCTTGCCTCTTGAGGAAACTGGTTCCTCAGCTGGGCGTATTGTTGTGGGGGATCCCTCCTCAACTCAGTCGATGGTGTGGTCTCCGAGATCTGATAAAAGATCTCCAGAGGCAGCAATACCATCGGATGATTCGATACTCGGCTCGTAGTCGAAACCGGCATCCATGTTCCTTGAATGAATCATCAGTTATATAGATCAATGAGTATGTGACTTGTTGGTGAAACTCTTTATCTTATATGATGTCGTTCTAAAAGTATCCCTAGTCGAATGTCACTGGTCGGAACACCAGTGATTCCACGACTAGTACATGTATTGATTGATGACCATGTTTCACCGGTCATGGATATAGAGATATCGAATCAATAATGTGGACACATGTTAGAGAACATAGTGTTGGATAAGACCCACCTTGAGACACTATTGAGATTGTTATGATTCTATGTGTCGTTAGTTGGTCTCAAGCAATGATGATGTATAATCCTTAGACCTGAGATCAGCATGGTTTCCTACATGCGTAATAGCACTCTTAGGGGTTGCCAAACGCTACTCCATAACTGGGTAGTTATAAAGGTAGCTTTCGGGTATGCTATGAAACATGTGGAGGAATGTGACTGGTCGGATATGGGATTTGCCTCCTAACATAACGGAGAGATGTCTCGGCCTCGTTGTAGTCGAATAAAGAAAGTGCATGGCCATGCCACTAGTGGTCGAAGTGTCGACCATATGAAGTTATTCGACACTTGATCGAAAGTATTGAACATTCCATGGATGACATATTATCTCACCCGAGTTCAACCGTATGTCGTGAGGCAAAGGGAGAATACATAATCAGTCGTTCGGTTGCGAGGTCGTGATCGTCGAAGTCGTATGGAGATACGACCTAGTCGAAGACTACTCGGACATAATCACCAATCGGTCGTGGGAGTTACGAACTGGTTGTAATCGATTATGAATCGGTCGTGACTAAGTCTGAACCGGTCGTAAGTGATAAGGACCTAGTCGTAGATCATATTGCATTAAGGTTCGTCCGATATATTACGTGTGTGTTCGGAATCGTTATGTCGCTAGGTACCGCTAACGACTCGTGATCGGGAAAGAGTTTCCGAGTCACAACCGATTACACACGAACCTATAGGGTCACACACTTAAAGGGCAAGGATTTGATTTGGATGGAGATCCGAATTCTTATAGGCCACGAGTTCCTAATGGGCCTTCTGTTCGGAACCCATTATGGATGCCTATATATAGAGAGGTGGTGGCATGGGGTGAAGTGATCGATCGGAAAATCCCGAAACCCTAATAGCCACGCTCTCCTCAACCACACCATCGGAGCTAGCACTCCTGCGTGTGGTGTCCCTGCCCCGTACGTGTGGATACCTTGGAGGTGTTGTTGCGAAGCATCAGCACTAAGGACGATCTGCAACTCACGACCACCTCAGGAGCTGGAAGAGAACTTGCGACGTTCGTCGGAGTAGGAGGAGAAGACGCGCAGCAAGTACAACTACGACTGCATCATCTCGCTACATCGACTCTACTTCCGCTACGAGTCGGCGCGTCTAGTGGTAATCTCGTGATCTATTACTTGCGGTGGTTCCTTGGTTGCGCGGTAATTTTTTGTTTGTGCTATCATAGCCTTGCCGCGATCCATCAAACGTGACCTGGCTACTGGTCTCCATGAGATGTTATTAGGGGGGAATTCATATTTTGCCCTCAAGTTAGATGCGTTTTCGGAATATACACCTCTTCCCGATGTAATATATTATTTGTCCTCAACTTAGTCGTTTTCTTTGTTATTTGCCCTCTTTCCATTATTTTAATATTATCAGCCCGTTTGCCCGTTACCCGGCACGTGAAATTACCCTCTTGCCCCTTGGGTCGGAACAGGAGCCGTTGCCCTCGCACGGGTCGCACCAAACCAGCTCGCGCCCTCGCTAGAGTTCTTACGCGCCGATGCGCCCGGCTCCCCCATTCCCCACTTCTCCTCCAATCGCGCCCTCGCTAGGGTTCTTACGCGCCTGGCTCCTTCATCCATTCTCCCCATTCCCCACTTCTCCTCCAGTTGCTCAGACGAGGCACCCGAGGCTCGCGCTCGCTAGGGTTCTTACGCGCCCGACGATTCCCGTCTTCATCCATTCTCCCCCCCCATTCCCCCTACTCCTCCAGTTGCTCTAACAGTTAGCGCAACAGCTGCGGTGGGTTGGCAAGGACGACATGTCACAGTCGAGCACCTCCGTGCGTTCGAAGGGATGGTCCTAGGTACACTTCCCGGGTTCTTTGATGACGAACTTGTCTACGCATTCTCTTCGGGGCGACACCGGACTTCCCCTTGTGGAGTGCCCAGACTTTAAGAAGGCCGCCTTGCTCGAACTCACTTGCAGGAAGGGGGCAAATGCGGGGAAGGTTTTTTTACAAGTGTCCTCTGAACCAGCCGAACGTAAGTAGTCCTTCTTGGAACTATTGATTTGGGTTTCAATTAGGGTTTGGTTCGGCCGAATTGGGAGGGGTTTCTTCATTTCATTTTGGGATTCTTTTGCTGTTTGGTTTGATGTAGGAACGGAAGACTTGCTCGTTCTTCATGTGGACCGAAGAATATGTGGATTTCCTGACCAAGAAGGGGTTGATTCAAGAGGACAACACTTCCCCCGAAGCCACATCCACTCTAAAGACTGATTTTGAGGCCATGAAAGCAGAGCTCGCGGAGTTGAAGGCTTCCAATGGTAACACTGATGCGACCATGTACAAGGTGTTGAAGCAAGGGAGAGTTTTAATCACAATTGGCGCTCTCAACTTGTTGGTCCTTGCTTTAGTTGTAATGGCTATAATTGTTGTATCAGGGAACTAGTTTGTCACTTGTAGCCCCTAGTTGGATCATGTTGTCTTCAAATGGAAACGTGATGTGTAATAGGTGCTGATCTTAGTTGCCTGGTTTCAGCAAGGTGATCATTTTGTTTGCAAATGTGTGACATGATGACTGTTCTGTTTTTTGTATGTGTGCAATATGGCAATAGTCCTTCTTGTTTGCAAACATCACATATCCATCTCCAGGAACTGTCAAGGATGCACTTGAATGAGCAAATGCTGCTTTGTGAAGCAAATGATTTGGTCTATGAAATATCAGAGTAAAACTACAAATATTTGACAAGAGTGTAAGGCCTAACTTCTGACATAGCAATTCCAGAACAAACATTATGTTGGCATACATTTCCAGAACAAACATTATGTTGGCATATATCCAGAACCAATTCAGAACAAGAATACTGACATTATGGTCCAAGTTCATGCAAACAACATACTGACATAGCAATGTACTGATAGACTACAAGTCCATACATACTGACAAAACATACTAAAATGGCTACAAGTCCATACAAACAAGTCTAGAACAAAAAATGGTAATCTTTGCTCATTTCTTCTTCTTGATTGGTGTCAACTTCTTCCTGGGAGATGCAAACTTCTTCCTGGGAGATGCCAACTTCTTCCTGGGAGTAGTCTTTGCAGGGACTGGGACTACTGCCAAGTATTCGCTGTCAACTCCTCCCATTGACAGTGCTAGCTGCCTACATACATAAGACAATCATTGTGAGATGCCCATACCTATTGACAAAATAAATGGAAGTCCATACCTCCTAGTGATAGGCCCAGGGCTGTTGCTCAGAGTTGCTGGCTACAATGCGGCAGGGGGTGTACCAACAGACCCACCCTCTGCATTTCCTTTCTTTGTAGTCTTTCTCTTCCTATTGTACACATGAGTTACATAAGGCAATCAGGAAACATGCAATGGAAAAAATATAAATGCATCCTTCATGATGTTACCTTTTTTTTTGGCATTGAGATGACAACCGTCAGCACGATGGCCAAGCTCCCCACACCTACTGCATTTGCACTGCCTTCTTCCCGTACTTGATTTCCACTTCTCTAGGAATGATGGAAACCTACTCTTGTGAGGTCTTCCAGCTGATCTCTTCCCAAGTGGTGGCAACAACTTAAATCCCAGGTCAACTTTGGGCCATTGGTTCCTACCAGTTATGGGCTAAACCACCCCTTCATATGCAGCTTTGAACTTAGCAACTGAGTAGTAATTGTGTACATATCCCTCCATATTTGCATTTCTTTCTGTTGTAATAAATGCCATTGCATGAGGGCATGGTTTGCCTGTTAACTGCCACTCCCCACATGTGCACTCTTGTCCAAGGATGTAAACCACATGTCTATGAACTTCATGATTGTTGTCAACCTCAGTTACCTCTGCAGATTCATGTGAACTAGCATGATCCTGGACTAGTGCAGTATACACAGAGGGTCCAGAATTGCATTTTTGGGTCCCAACAGAGGTGGTATCAGAGCCATATCAACGTAGGTCGTGACCTTAGTTAGAATGGCCGTTTGTAAGGAAAACTTCAAAACTTATTTTACAAATGGAAAATCTTAATGTTGTGCTATTCTCACCTTATCTATTCTATACTCCTCCATTCTGTCCATGTCGCATCTATATTCTTCCTCACCATTTTGAGTATTAAATTGGACTCTCTCCCCTTATAACTTCTATAGTCATCGTTATCTATGTCAAATGTCTTGGTGGATGCCCAAGAGCTATTTTGAGCAATTGTTTGAAGACCATGCAACCAACAACAACGTATCGACATCTCCCGAAGTGTTCAAGACAAGCTCGTCACAAGAATTCAAGACTAAGAAGAAGTTGTACGTCGCCTCCATCTTTCTCTAAGCTTCGCCTCCAAGGATCGCAAGCAGTCAACATTTGACGAAGACCGTGATCAGATCGAGATTTCTTCAGACTAGCCATATAGGATAAATCAGCATAGCTTCCTCCCGTGTGTTGAACCAAGTCGCCCTGTTAAGTTAGAGTTTAATCGACTAGATGATTAGATCTTTGTTTCCCTTCTTCGGTGTAGTTTGGTTGTGAGTTTTATGCTTCTTAATAGCTTTCTGGCTATTTGTGTGTTCCTTGGTGTTCTTTGGGTTAAACCTGCTCCCCTTAGTAGATTGTCTTCCCTTACCTTATGTTTTTCCCTCTCATCTATGAGCCCTAGTCAGCTAGTAGATGGCGAACCCCAACGAAGCCAACCTTGTCAATAATCTTGAGACAATTTGTGCCAACTCAGATCTTGTCAACCCCAATGGACAGTTGTCAGTACTAGGAGTAGCAGACCCAGTCATGGAACAATTCTTGGTAGCCCAGACTGTCGCATCCCCAAATTAATGAAGAGGTTTATTACGCATCTCATTAGCATGCATCATGTTTTGAAACTTTTTATTTAAATATTGAACTTGGAAAATCTCAAAACACATTTGAATCATACACTTTAATTTGAACTCCAAACTTAAAACTGAAATAAATGCTACTAAAGATCCTCTGGAAATAACTTATTCAAATACTATATTAATTATCTTTAATTAATATAATTTTTCCCAAATTTTTGGGACTGGTTTGAACCCTAAGAAAATTCAAACACCATTAAAAGACCTAGCCTAAGTTTGAATTTATATATTACAAAATATATTATGAATAGTAGGGTTCAATAATTTTTATGGACACTAGGCTATCCCACGAACCCCTACAAATTATTTCATGATTTTAGGAATTTTATTTCTATTTTTAAGCCCTGGTCAAAGTAGGGAAAACAAATTAACTCCCAGTCAAAACCCTGGACCCAAACCTGTCACTATTCCCTGGGCTCGAGCCCGACTCGATGAATCGGCTCAGCCCAACCACCTAACTGCACCTTCGCATGCAACCATCGGATCAAGGTTCAACGGTCCTGATCTCGCATTCTTTTGGCCAGTCCGAAGTCCCTTCTAATCTGAGTCGTCCATTCGCGATCCAATGGCCGACCGGAACCCTCTTAACCGCATCGCGCCGTGTGACTGATGTGCCGGGCCCACGGGTCAGGGTCGTCCTCTTCCTTGGGCAGGCGCGCGCTTTGGCGCTACAAGCCACGCGGCCGCGCCCTTCTGCCCCAAGCCGTTGGAGCTCCGTCACGTCGTCAATCCACCGCCTCCATCCACCACTGCTGGAGCTTCGGCACGCCACGCCGCCTCCATCTCTGTCATTTCCGGGCATAATACCCCCTCGGCACCCCTCTTCTTCCCCACTTCTCCTCTGTTTGGCCGAGGAGAGGGAAGCTTGTACTAGCTCCTTGCTTGGGTAAGCTTCATCCGGGAGATGCCTTTCTTTTCCTCATTCGATGTCGTTTCCATTTTGGCTTATGCGAGCTCTTGATTCCCTTTGTAGCTCCCGAACCACCACCGGCGCTCTCGGCGGACCCAGAGCGTGCCCTGAAGGACGTTGTGCTGCCATTTTCGCCTCGGTGAGCTCCTTTCCTTTACTATGTGCGTCACCTCACGTGTTTGAGGCCACTGGGCAAAACCCCTAAACTAATTTTGGTAATGCACGATAGGATCTTGTTGAATCGAAGTTTGCACCATTTCAGGCCGTGAAGCAACTTTTCACCTCCCACCTTGATCCGGTAAGATTTTGGCCGATTCTTTCTGCTTGTAGCACCCTAGTATGGTCCTAGAGCTGCTTCGACCACTCACTTGTGTTGGTTTTGCTCCAGTCGCTTTCTCCTCGCGAAGCCGTGTTGTTGTCGTTATTCTTCTCCGGCGCCGACGTCGCTCCTGCAGCTCCGAGCCTCTCCAGGCCCTCTCCTAGCTCAGGTAGCTTACTCATAGTCCTTAGGACCTCAGGCACCCGCTTGTTTGCGCTGCGGAGCTCTCTTTTGCTTTGTGCACTTTGCGGTAAAACGCGCCGCTTAGCTCGGCTGGCGCGGCGCAGGCATCCTGCACCTCGCCACCACCTCCCAAAGATGCGTAGCACTATTGCGAAGCTATCACGGGCCTTGGCCAGCTCCGCCGTGGTGCGTAGCGCCGGCAAGCCGCCGGGCAACCGCGCGGGGGCGTTGTCGTACTCCGACCAGCACTGTAGCTGGGAGATTACGGCAAATGACGGTCATTAATGCCTAATGATTGGCTTTGCCATTAATTGATGTCTTAAGCGACGCTGCTGTTTCATTTACACGTGGGCCCTTGCACAGAAACCTGTAGGTTTAAAATGAAATGCGGCAGCCACTGACAGGTGGGACCAGCCGCGTAAGCGGGACCCGCATGTCAGCGCTCGATTTGAAATCTGAGTTAAATTAGAAAGCACACTGTTCACCGGGCCCGCTGGTCAGTGACCGCGGCTAGGCTAGCACTCGGTGAGAAAAGTATGAAATACTTTATGAAATTCGAAATCTGTTATATTGCACACTGAAAATTTGTATTAACTTCTAAAACGCATTACTAATTCATCTCAACTCCAAAATGAGTGAAACCACTTCTGATAATTTTAATTTTTAATGAAATTTATATTCAAATTAGTTTCAAACATGTCTCTGTAACAGAGAGCATTATTTTGGAAAATGAACTATTAACACTATTATCTTTACAAAAGAAAATGCTGATAACTTTAGAAATTCATAACTAAATCATAAAAACTCCAATTGAAGCAAACTCAACTATTTTGAACTTGTAATAATATTGCCTATTTATCCATGTAATCCATGTACTCACCACTGCTCTACAAATTTTCACCTCATAATTAAATTACTCAAAGAGGATATATCGAAATCTGAAATTCAAACCACCATAACTTTCATATACTAAATCAAAATGAAATAATTATTTCACCAAAAATCATCTAAAATCATGACTTACCTACTGTAGAAAAATCATGCATTTTTGAGCATTTTGCATTTTGAGGTATTTCTCGATGTTTACTCGGTAATTGCAATTATATAGATTCCGAGCCTATTGATATCGACTCCTACGCGACTGAGAGTGAGCAACTAAACTATCAGCAAGGCAAGCATCCTTTGAACTTTCTTTTTGCATCATATTTGATCCCAGTTTTGTTAGGATAGATGCAATGATAATTGCTTGCATGCTATTTTGATAATGTCGCTATTTTTGTGATGAATAGTTAGACACGTCCTATTATCTTGTCATTGTGGCTATCCATGAATTATTCTCGTACTGAAATGCTTATGATAGGATGTGCGATATTATATTATTCAAGTTTGCTTAGCCATGCAAGTCTAGAAACGGTAGTCTGATTGTCGGGAATAACCCGACAATTATGGGATAAACACAACCTTCTTTATATACTTTTGTTTCAGACCTTTGTATCTGTTTTATGAGTTAAATTTTGTCACTTTAAATGAGCTTTTGGTCTGGACAAGTGTTGGTTAGTGATGGTGCCTTGTGCACGAGATTTGGGTACGTGGTTGGACTTGTCTGGAAAATTAAGGACCGAACTTTGGGTATCTGTTGTTCAAGCAACAATCGTGCTATCACACGCGGTATATGGGTACTGTATGGTTAAGTAGGGGGAAGGTTTTGTTGTGTTGAGTCCCACGGTGGTGAAATTGTAAGGGCACAGGACCGAGAAATCCTGTGTTCCTTTTGGGCCGATAGGATGGAGACATTAACGTCTTGTGTTTCCTAGGAGCCCTGGGTTGAGGGACTTAGCCCAATGGGATTTTCTTGCTAAAAATGACCATATCTTGATTTACCCGGCCGGCATACCATAGGAAGTATGCTATATTCGGAGGCATCTGGAGGCTTACGGGCTAATCAAGTCGTGTGGGTAAAGTAGTACACCCCTGCAGGGTATAAATCTATTCGAATAGTCGTGTCCACGGTTATGGACGACCACTTGAAATTTGTGGCTGCTTATTGTTAGACTTGGAATTAAAATTGTGGGTAAACTCGGTATTCGTCATGAATGGGATATTCATGCTTGTTGATGTATCAAAGTGGACAGCCAACTTGCTATTTGTATGATTTATTTGTTATTCAATCCATTACTTATTCACATGCTTTACTTCTACTTCAAATCTGATTTTGAAATGGCACTTGAAAAACTAGTATGTGTAGGTTGTTCAGTGTTGCGTCTCTTTCGCAAAATTAAGCCAATATGAGCCCTTCCTTTGAATGACCTTATGCATAACTATTTTTATTTGTGTAAGACTTGCAAGTACTCTTTTGTACTCAGCCAGATGTTTGCTGGCTTTTACAGGTGAGGACGATTTTGAGACCGATGAGCTTGTCGGTGTCGATTTAGGCGACACTGATGAGTAGTATGCTATCTCTTAACTCCCAGTCGGTTGCCGATGGGTTATGGGGCATACCACTGATGGCATTTTGGTTTACTTACTTGCTTCCGCTGTTACTTTATGAACTTGTTTAATTTGGACGGTCGACCACTTGTATTAGTTGTAAACTTGGAACTATGTTGTATGTATTTTGCACTATTTATGTATGAATGTTGTATGGATGTGATCAACGTTGAATGAGAGTATGGTTATATTGTTCGCTGATCTTGGGAGCCAATATAAGTCATACTCGCTGATCATGGCTTCCTATTTAACCCACTAAGTGTAGTGCTTGACTGGTTGGAGAACCGACAATCATGTAGTGCTCGCAGAGGAGCGGCGCGCATGATCGTCGGGGCTCTAGTTTTCAGTCAAGCCTCTCATTTAGATTGAGTTAAGTTGGAATCCATTTACCGGAGATCCAGAGTTATGTCTGTAACATCCCAATTTTGGGCTTGTGTTTCAAATGTAAGAAAATGAGTAGAAATTAAAACTTTTTCTTACATCATGTGTTTCCTGTTTGTACTGGACAAGTATTGTACAAGACTTATGGAAGTACAAAGTCACAAGTCCTTGATCCAAATCTTGTTCCTTCAAAAACATTCTTGTCAAATGTTGTGATCATCTCCTGGGAATATTTTTCCTAAGTTCTTGGGATGATATGTGACCCCTCTAAAAAATTTCACAATTTTTAGAAATTGTTTGAATATTTTAGAGGGCAGTCAAACCTATTTGACTCACAGTCAAACCTAAAACCAGTACCTTGTAGAATTTTCGGAGAAAAATACAATGCATAAAAACCTCTGAAAATTTTACACAAGGTCAATGTCCCAGTCAGCAAGCTCCTGTAAAAATTTCAGAATTTTTGGAGTTATTTTGCTACCCCAAATAAATCCTCAAAAGTCCCACTTTAATTTAAAACCTAAAGTCGACTCACTATTCATTGGGTTGAGTCGGGCTCGAGTCCGAGCCACTTGACTCGGTCGAACCACCTAAGCGCACTGCCGCGTTTTAAAACGCGCGTGCAATCTCGGCCGTTGGATTCGAATCGCTCGGCCCACGTTCATGTGAGCATTCGGACCCTCCGGTTGCATTAACCAATTGGGACCGTTGGATCTCAATCCAACCGTCCAGATTCCTGAGGGCAATCGGACTGTCCGACGAACTCGTTTAATCGTGACCGTCCATTTTCAATCCAACGGTCACTGTTTGCTTTTCTGTTCTTCTTCCTTCTCGGCTTCTCCGCGCGCGCGTGCAATGGCGAAGAGAGAGAGCGCGGCGGCTTTGATGTGTCACCTCAAGTTTGCTTTCGTCAACGTCTCTCTGGGGCATTTAATGCGCACTGTGCTTTCTCCTCCATTGTCACCGTGCTCACTTGCTCCGTCGTTTCTTGGTCCATGACCGTAGCATGAACCGAGCCCACCATGGACTCGGGTTCTTGCTCAAACCCTAATTCCTTTCCTATAAATTGGCCCTTTAGGTCCTCCCGTGTTCTTTTGCACTACACCTAGCTACTCTCTGTGTTTAAGCTCAAAACCATCTCAAACCTTCAATCCACCATTGTGACCGAGGGCTCCAATGGCGCCTTGGTGTCCAGTGGTTCATCTTCAACACTTCTTGCACCCTTTGAACTCCTCGACCTCCTTTATATTTCCCTAACTTGATTTTGGGTTGCATTCACAGAATCACTCAATTTTAAGTTTGGAGATTTTCGGTTGGTTTCACCCCCTTTCTTCTCCAGCTCCGGTAAGTGGTTCTTTTTGCAATTATTTGCTTTTGGAACCTCTTTGAGCTATAATGAAGCTGTGGTGATGATTTGGTTCCACTCATTTTGCTCAGAACCTCATCTTCCACTTCATCTTCTTCGGCTCCGGTGGACTTCATCGTGTTCAAGTCTTCCCCGACCATCTTTGGAGCTCCTCTCGGTTAAGGTAGCTTCTATATAGTCCCTAGAAGTCATGGCACTCGCTTCCTTGGACCGCAGCGGAGCATCTTGCTATTTTCATGTTTTGCCGTGTCGGCCTCCTTCTTTGTTTTCCGGCTCGCCGGCGTTCCAGACCTCCACCGCCGGCGAGGTCATCACTGTTGGGTCCGCAACACTATTGCGAACCCATTTTGATAGTTTGTGGGCGCCGCCGCGACCGGAGTCGCCGGCGACAAGCCGTGAAAGCCACTCGGGTTTTGTCAGTTGAGAAGCTCCCATTTTCGTCAGATTTTTAGGGCACAGTAATTGCTATCATTGTATGCCATTAATGTGTCTTAATCTGGCCTAATGCCTCACTGACATGTGGGTCCAGCCCCCTTAAGTCACCCGCTGGCGTTTATCTGTGCGTTTAGGCATCATTAATGTTAATCTTAGGTTAATTAAGTGTCGGCATTTATTAGCTGTCGGGGATACCCCCCTGTGCCACTGCCAGGTGGGCCCATTAGCTTAGCGCCGAAAATCAGAAGTCATTAGGGCTGATTTTGGGTTATTTATTGCTAATCATTGTTAGCAATAAATGTGTCCGAAATTACCTTTTTTGGGTCACTGACGTGTGGGCCCTCTGTCCCTAAATCATCTCTGTTCAAAATCTTTAGGACACATTAATTGCTAATCATCACTAATCATTGGTCATTAGTAATTAATTAGCATCCCTAAGAGCCTCCTTTAAGTCATCGCCATGTGGGTCCACGAGCACCGTGCACGCAGTGTTAAATCTCGCATGTGTGACTCTCGCCACCGACATGCGGCCCACGTGTCGGCCTCCTAAATGCACTTCGATCTTGGACCACCGCCCATTTGGAGATCTGCGGCCTAGATTTTGTATGCGTCGCACCCTCCGTTCCCCTCATCATTCTCGCCGCCCATTACTTGATCTGCGCCCGATCGCGCGTGCAATCGACCATCCGACCGGAGCGTGATCGGGCCGCTCATCCTTAGATCTGCGGTCGTGGATCGCCGAGGCAACCGCACCGTCCCGCTGCATCCTCCTCGTGAGCCGTTGGATCTTGATCCAACGGTGGGCTCTGTTATGAATCGCGCGCGTGTGCGCTGCTTTTCGTCGCGTGTGGCTCGTTGGATTTTGCATCAACGGCCCACGAACGCCCACGCCATTTATCTCCTTGGGTTGGTTTTTATTTCGTAAGTATTTATTTATCAACCAAAATTGTATCAAAGCGTAGAAATTCATAACTAATTCAAGATAAATCCTTTTACATGAAACCAACTGTAATAAATTTGTAATTCACTAAAGTTTAATATAAAAATGCTTTTAGCTATGCTTCAGTAGTAGAAAATTCTGTAATCTTTTATAGCTTGTTTTCGCTATTTTTATATATTCAATTGTATTAAAACTTGGAAAATGCATATCTTTTTCTCAGATATCTGCTAATTGAATGATTTTAACTCGATAAATTTGTTATTAACTAAACTTTAATCTAAAAATGGTAGTAGGCCTAAATCAAACACTTAAAAATATGTTAATAGATTTAACCTTATTAGTAGCAATTAAAAATTCATTTAATGATGTAATAGACACCATAATTCTGTAAATCCTAAAAATAGAAATTTGATGTTAGAAATCCCTCTGTTATCATGCTATAATGTGAAATGGGTTTTGCACATGTTTTTATTTCTCGAAAGTGCATTATGCTAGTTTTGCATCCTAGAAAATCATAACTAAATCATTTTAACTCCAATTAAGATGAAACCACTTGTAATAACCTTAAAATGTCAAGAGTAACCTATCATAAAATTTTCAAGTCCAAAAACCTCTAGAAAATATTTTTGCTACAGATTACCTAATTATGGCGAAAGTGGGTTTTAGGTAACATCTTTGCACCGCAAATCCAAATTAGGTTTTTCCAGTTTCTATGTCTAGGTATATTCGTATCGCCTTATGTGTAAATTTTGTAGCATTTGGATAATTTTTGCTTGCTCGCTTGTTTAAGTGCGGCTCGTCTTATTGGTTGTTCTTGGTTCTTTTGCCTTTTCGCTTAGGATTCGACATTTGCGGTAATCCCGAGAGCGACCTTCCACAACAGCTTGAGCAACGAAAGAAGAAGGCAAGCGGTTTGATCATGTTAATCCCAGTATTTTAAGTATTTATGTTGATTACAAATTCTATGTATGCATTGCTATTTTGTGTTAATAGTTGGCCTAGTAGATGCATTTCCTTAGCAAATGATTATCCTCTACTACCATGAGCCTAGGTTACTTGTCGTGATTTAGAGTTCATGGATGGGCTCTTGTCACTTAGTAGTTTACTGAATTAATTGCTTAGCCATGCTTAGTTTCGGTAGAAATGGGCGGTTATCGACTTGTCGATAACCTTGATCACTTAAAACTTATTATGATTATGATTTTCCACCTTGTGCCATGTCTACTTATGAAAACTAAAACTGAAAACAAAATGATTTAGACTTGGGCACAATGGTATGATGGTGTGATTTTGGGTGTGACTGGAATGGTGCCCGGGTCAACAAGGACCGAAGATCTTGTTACACTAAACCAAGCATTTTAGCGTGCTAACCACATTAGAGGGTATGGGACCTCTCTTGACTTAGTACTTTGGCGTGTATTGGCTCGAGTCGCAGGGAGTCGCAGGAGGGATGGTGTTGGGAGATTGTAGTGTCCGAAAGACTTCACCGTGATGGGATTTGTTGTCTTTCGACTTGCAATGTAAGCATATGGGTTTCTATCCATATGAGCGGCTCGTAGTTAATACACAAGATTGGAAATGTCTCGTAGGACTTAGCCGGGCGGCATACCTTCTGTGAGTGTGCTTGTGGCTTGAAGGCGGTCCAAGTGTGGGTACATTGGTACACCCTCGCAGGTTAAAACTATTCGAATAGCCTCGTCCTAGGTTATGGACACGCTTGGCAAGGTCTTTCAAGAGTTAGACTACAACCTTTTAAATTAAAACTTGATGGGTGGTACGAATCGGGATTCGTGCTATGTTGTGGTGGCTATTGGGATAGTCACTTCCAGGTGGTTACTTGTATGTATCTTTACTTCATCACTTTGATAACAAAACAGATTTGCAAACTTGCTTTTAAAATGTATTACATTATTGCAAATAAAGTTGGCTTCATGCAAAATGAGACATACAACCTCCACCTAAATAAGCTTGCATGTAGTTTATGAATAGGTCTGCTATTCCACACGTCAGTCTTGCGGGTACAAAGACAATCTTTGTACTCAGTTGCTACGCTTAATTGTTTTGTTGCAGAGGAAGAAGGTGAGCCTGAGGGGCCTCACTTTTGTGAGCTGTGTTGTGGTAGCTTGCGGGGCGACTAGCTTGGCGGCCCGGTCGGTTGCCTTGTGGGTGTATGGCTAACCTGGCCGACTTTTGTTCTAGCCATCTTATGGCACCTTTGCTTCCGTCATTCTTGTATATTGTTCTATTTGGCAGTCGGCTCTCTTTTATAATAACTTTACTTTATGTATGTCGTTGTTGAACCTAGTGATGTTTGTGTATGGAATTGATGTGTAATTTTGTGATGATGTGCATATGCTGCAATTCTGGGAAGCATATGTCCATCGAGGCTTAGAATGTTTAATTAGTAATGCCAGAACCATTTGGAGGTTAAGTGTTACTAGTTAAATATTCCTGTCCTCACAAAGTTGGTATCGAGCCATCTTGGCCGTAGAAACCCCTAGCTTGGTCGCCTCTAGAATATTTTGAAAACTTACTTTCAAAAGGTTTGTAAAACTTAAGTAAGTTCTCTAATTTTTGCTCCTTACCTGTCTTAGCTTGCTCATCTCACCTTACTCTCACTTAAGTTTGAAAAAGTTGTTGCTCTCTTCCTTTCAAAAATTTGCCTCTATCGATTAACTTGGTTTTGGGAGAAACATGAGAGCTTGGAGAAAGGAATTTGGACAGCTAGCTAGTGGTTAGTAATTAAGGTAGGAAATGAGAGGTAAATTCAACTAAAACTTGTGGGAATGAAAGGGTAAGAAGTGATATGAGATTAGCTAATGCCTATACTCTATTAGGTGGTTATACCTTGATTTTTGGACTGTTCTGAGCTAGAATTTAGTTCTGAAAACTTTGGGTTTTCTCACACGATTACTCGTTCTTCCATACGGGTTAGTCGTTTCAGGAAGTCGATTTGGTGATTTTTGGTCATGTGCTCTTGGTGGTTACTCCTGAGCCCCTTTTCTTGAGTTGGATTTCTTTGCTTTCTTTTTATCTCGGGCTTGTAGCTGACTTATCTTAGTGAATCAGGATGGCCGGTGGGACACGTGCGGTGGAATCACCGTAGTCCCGATGAGGAGCTTCCCCCTCCTCCGACCATGGCGGAAGTCCTCATGCAGATCGAACGCAATCGTTCGGAGGACCGTAGGGTGTTGGAGGTTATCGCAAGGAACACCTCCACTCCCTCTGGTGCCTCTGGATCAGGAGGTGGTGGACACCAGACTCGTGGGGGGCTTGCGGAGTTCCTCCGTACTCAGCCTCCTACCTTCTCCCGATCCGAGGACCCCTTGGACGCAGACGACTGGCTGCGTCTGGTTGAGCGGAAGCTCAACGTTGCTCAGTGCCAGGAGCAGGAGCGGGCACTTTTCGCATCCCATCAGCTGGAGGGTGCGGCACTCTCATGGTGGGAGAACTTCCTCGCCATGCAGCCTGCGGGACACGTGGTCTCGTGGGAGGAGTTCCGGTCAGCTTTCCGTCGGGCCCATGTCCCCGCCGGCCTGATGAAGCTGAAGAAGAAGGAGTTCCTTGCGCCAAACAGGGCGCAATCTGTGGATCGAGTACCTCCATGAGTTCAACCATTTGGCGAGGTGCGCTCTCGTTGAGGTGGCCACCGATGAGGCCAAGCAGGAGAAGTTCATGGAGGGCTTGTCTGAGGAGCTGCAGGACAAGCTCTCTATTGTGGACTTCCCCGACTTCCAGACCTTGGTGGACAAGGCCATCGTCGCCGAGCATAAGGCGAGAGCGCTGGGCGAGTCCCGCAAGCGCAAGTGGGAGGCCCAGCGGTGCGCGCAGTCGCCTCGTTCGTCCCCGGTTGGTCCCGCACCGGTGGCCCGCTTCTTTGACTTCACCACCGCCGAGGCCTTGGCACCAGCTCCACGTCCTCGCAGCCGTGACTCGATCACGTGCGCCGCGACCCAGCCAGCCAGGTGTTCCCGCAACCCCGCACCGACGCCACCTCCTTCTCGCCACAACAAGGGCCACTACGCGAGTAGTTGTCCTAAGAAGATCGGCGCCCTCGTCCCAATGGAGGACGCGGCGTGGGAGTGGTCACCACCGACCAAAAGACCCGGGCTTGGGAGCGGCCGAGTCAACCACATCTCGGCGGAGGAGGCACAGAGGCGCCCGACGTGGTGTTGGGTGCGCTCCTTGTTAATTTGCATCCCGCTACGCTTTATTTGACTCGGGAGCTTCGCATTCTTTATTTCGAGGTCTTTTCTTTGTTGATTGTGGACTTCACTGTTCCTCTGGGATTCCACTCGCGATTCGCTCTCGGGTTCGGAAATGAGAGCCACCAAGTATGCCGGATGTTCCCGCCCACATCGAAGGAGTGGGATTCTTGGCGAACCTTATCCTACTCGACTCGGCGCGCTTGGATGTGATTCTTGGCATGGATTGGTTGTCCCAACATTTGGGGCAAATCAATTGTGCCAGAAGATTGTCTACCTCACCATCCTTGGTGAGCAGTTGGGTTTCGCCACGATTGCGAGAGCCCCATCTTTTGCCCTTGAAGCAAAGCGGCATTGGAGATTCACGATGTCCCCACGGTGTGACTTCGCGGATGTCTTTCCTAAGATTTGCCCGGATGCCTCCTGCTCGAGATCCGAGTTTGTGATCGAGTTCTTGCCCGGCACGCCCCTATTTCTAAGAGGCCGTGTCGCATGCCTCCTAATGAGTTGGAGGAGTGAAGAAGCAAGCGGGTGAACTGCAAGAGAAGGTTTTATCCGTCTAGCTCATCTCCTTGGGGTTGTCCAGCTTATCTTTTTGAAGAAGAAGGACAAGACCTTGCGCATGTGTGTTGATTACCGTCCGCTTAATGAGGTGACGTAAAGAACAAGTATCCTTTGCCCGTATTGATGATCTTTTCGATCGGTTGACCGAGCACGAGTCTTCTCAAGATTGACTTGAGACTGGGCTATCATCAAGTCGATCGTGGCCGAGGATATTCCTAAGACGGCCTTTGCTACTCGTTATGGCCTTTACGAGTACACCGTCATGTCTTTTGGTTTGACTAATGCTCCTGCTTTATTCATGAACCTAATGAACTCGTATTCATGGAGTATTTGGATAGGTTTGTGGTGGTATTCATCGATGATATCCTTATCTACTCCAAGAGTGAAGAAGAGCATCTTGAGCATCTTCACTTGTGTTGGGCAAGCTACGCAACACCACCGTATGCCAAATTCAGCAAGTGCGAGTTCGTTGAAGGAAGTGGCATTCTTGGGCCATGTTCTTTCAGCAGAGGTGTGGTCAGGATCCTAGCAAGGTCGGTGATGTGCTATCTTGGGGTCACCAAGTCATCACCGATGTGCGGAGTTTTCTTGGTTTGGTGGCTACTATCGCCGCTTTATCGAGAATTTCTCCAAGATTGCGGCCTATGACCGAACTACTCAAGAAAGACAAGAAGTTTGAGTGGTCCATCGCTTGCGATGTGAGTTTTCAGAACTCAAGAAGCGTTGACCTCAGCCCCAAGATGCTTGTTCTCCCGATATTCACAAGAGTTTTGATATCTATTGTGATGCTTCTCGCCGTGGTCTTGGTTGTGTTCTTATGCAGAAGGCAAGGTTGTGGCCTATGCATCGCGGCGCTTGAGGCCTCATGAACTCAACTATCCTACTCATGACTTGGAGTTAGTCTGTGGTCCATGCACTCAAGATTTGGCGGCATTATCGATTAGTAACCGCTGTGAGGTGTATTCACCACAAGAGCTTGAAGTACTTGTTCACCCAACAGATCTGAACCTCGTGCAAAGAAGATGGTTGGAATTGATCAAGGACTATGACATGGGTATTCAGTACCATCCGGGCAAGGCCAATGTCGCTTTCGATGCACTCAGTCGGAAGGTGTATTGTAACATGTTGATGCTCCAAGAGCAGCAGCCTACCCTCATTTCAGAATTCCAGCGCCTCAATTTGGGTTTGATCGAGCACGGTTCTCTTGCTACATTGGTTGTGCAACCAACCTTGGTGGACCAAATCAAGGCGGCACAGCAGACAGATGTTGGTGTGAGCCAAATCAAGCAGAACATCAAGGATGGGATAGCCAAGTGCTTTTCGGAGGACGAGCATGGCGTTGTGTGGTTTGGGCAGCGTCTTGTGGTTCCTAAGGTCATGGAATTGCGGAATTTGATTCTCCGCGAAGCCCATGATTCTCCTTTGTCTATTCACCCCGGGCTACCAAGTCGTATCGACCTTCGCCGAGGTTCCAGTGGACCCGAATGAAGCGTGAGATTGCCAAGTTCGTTGTCGAGCGCGACGCGTGTTTGTCGTGTGAAGGCCGAGCATCGGCCCAAAGAGTCTTCTTCACCTTTGCCGGTGAAAGAATGGAAGTGGGATTCCGTTGGCATGGACTTCATCACGGATTGCCCCGCCGTCCAAAGGGAATGATGCTATTTGGGTCGTGATCGACGGGTTGACTAAAGTGGCACATTTCCTTCCCACAAGACTCACCGTGTGTGGGGCTTTGGCCGAGCTTTATGTCTCGAGGATTGTGAGTCTTCACGGTGTACCAAGACGATTATTTCTAATCGTGGTGCACTTTTCACCTCGCGGTTTTGGCATAGTCGCAGAGGCTATGGGGACCCGCCTTCATTTCAAAGACTTTTCATCCTCGGTGGGACCCGCCTTCATTTCACGTATTCCACCCTTTTGAACTCCTCGACCTCCTTTATATTTCCCTAACTTGATTTTGGGTTGCATTCACAGAATCACTCAATTTTAAGTTTGGATATTTTCGTTGGTTTCACCCCTTTCTTCTCCACTCCTAAGTGGTTCTTTTGCAATTATTTGCTTTGGAGCCTCTTTGAGCTATAATGAAGTTGTGGTGATGATTTGGTTCCACTCATTTTGCTCGTAACCTCATCTTCCACTTCATCTTCTTCGCTCGGTGGACTTCATCGTGTTCAAGTCTTCCCGACCATCTTTGGAGCTCCTCTCGGTTAAGGTAGCTTCTATATAGTCCCTAGAAGTCATGGCACTCGCTTCCTTGGACCGCAGCGGAGCATCTTGCTATTTTCATGTTTTGCCGTGTCGGCCTCCTTCTTTGTTTTCCGGCTCGCCGGCGTTCCAGACCTCCACCGCCGGCGAGGTCATCACTGTTGGGTCCGCAACACTATTGCGAACCCATTTTGATAGTTTATGGGCGCCGCCGCGACCGGAGTCGCCGGCGACAAGCCGTGAAAGCCACTCGGGTTTTGTCGGTTGAGAAGCTCCCATTTTCGCCGATTTTTAGGGCACGATGGTGCTATCATTGTATGCCATTAATGTGTCTTAATCTGGCCTAATGCCTCACTGACATGTGGGTCCAGCCCCCTTAAGTCACCACGGCGTTTATCTGTGCGTTTAGGCATCATTAATGTTAATCTTAGGTTAATTAAGTGTCGGCATTTATTAGCTGTCGGGGATACCCCCCCTGTGCCACTGCCAGGTGGGCCCATTAGCTTAGCGCCGAAAATCAGAAGTCATTAGGGCTGATTTTGGGTTATTTATTGCTAATCATTGTTAGCAATAAATGTGTCCGAAATTACCTTTTTGGGTCACTGACGTGTGGGCCCTCTGTCCCTAAATCATCTCTGTTCAAAATCTTTAGGACACATTAATTGCTAATCATCACTAATCATTGGTCATTAGTAATTAATTAGCTGTCCTAAGAGCCTCCTTTAAGTCACTGCCATGTGGGTCCACGCGCACGCGGCACGTGTTAAATCTCGCATGTGACTCTCGATCCACCGACATGCGCTCCACGTGTCAGCACTCCTAAATGCACTTCGATCTTGGACCACCGTCCATTTGGAGATCTGCGCCTAGATTTTGTATGCGTTCGGACCCTCCGGTTCCCCTCATCATTCTCGGCCGCCCATTACTTGATCTCGCGGCCACGATCGCGCGTGCAATCGGACCATCCGACCGAGGCGTGATCGGGCTGTTCATCCTTAGATCTGCGATGCGTGGATCGCCGAGGCAACCGCACCGCCCGGTTGCATCCTTCCTCGTGAGCCGTTGGATCTTGATCCAACGGTGGGCTCTCGCATGAATCGCGCGCGCGCCGCTTTTTGTGTGTGGCTCGTTGGATTTTGCATCAACGGCCCACGAACGCCCACGCCATTTATCTCCGGTTGGGTTGGTTTTATTTCGTAAGTATTTATTTATCAACCAAAATTGTATCAAAACCGTAGAAATTCATAACTAATTCAAGATAAATCCTTTTACATGAAACCAATCGTAATAAATTTGTAATTCACTAAAGTTTAATATAAAAATGCTTTTAGCTATGCTTCGTAGTAGAAAATTCGTAATCTTTTATAGCTTGTTTTCGCTATTTTTATATATTCCAGTGTATTAAAACTTGGAAAATGCATATCTTTTACTCAGATATCTGCTAATTGAATGATTTTAACTCGATAAATTTGTTATTAACTAAACTTTAATCTAAAAATGGTAGTAGGCCTAAATCAGCACTAAAAAATATGTTAATAGATTTAACCTTATTAGTAGCAATTAAAAATTCATTTAATGATGTAATAGACACAAGAATTCCTGTAAATCCTAAAAATAGAAATTTGATGTTAGAAATCCCTCTGTTATCATGCTATAATGTGAAATGGGTTTTGCACATATTTTTATTTCGGAAAGTGCATTATGCTAGTTTTGCATCCTAGAAAATCATAACTAAATCATTTTAACTCCAATTAAGATGAAACCACTTGTAATAACCTTAAAATGTCAAGTAGCAACCTATCATAAAATTTTCAAGTCCAGAAAACCTCTAGAAAATATTTTTGCTACAGATCTAATTATGGCCGAAAGTGGGTTTTAGGTAACATCTTTTGCAACATAAATCCAAATTAGGTTTTTCCAGTTTCTATGTCTAGGTATATTCGTATTCGCCTTATGTGTAAATTTTGTAGCATTTGGATAATTTTTGCTTGCTCGCTTGTTTAAGTGCGGCTCGTCTTATTGGTTGTTCTTGGTTCTTTTGCCTTTTAGCTAGGATTCGACATTTGCGGTAATCCCGAGAGCGACCTTCCACAACAGCTTTGAGCAACAGAAGAAGGCAAGCGGTTTGATCATGTTAATCCCAATATTTTAAGTATTTATGTTGATTACAAATTCTATGTATGCATTGCTATTTTGTGTTAATAGTTGGCCTAGTAGATGCATTTCCTTAGCAAATGATTATCCTCTACTACCATGAGCCTAGGTTACTTGCTGTGATTTAGAGTTCATGGATGGGCTCTTGTCACTTAATAGTTTACGAATTAATTGCTTAGCCATGCTTAGTTTCGGTAGAAATGGGCGGTTATCGACTTGTCGATAACCTTGATCACTTAAAACTTATTATGATTATGATTTTCCACCTTGTGCCATGTCACAGCCCCAACTAATTAAATTAGATTAATATGTATTTCCCTAACCTGCATTATCAAATTCAAATCATTTCATAATATATTGTACTTGGAAAATCTAATTTGAGGTAAACATACACATCAAAATTCAATTTTTAATTCAAATCAGTGATAAAAAGTTGTGATCATCATCTGAAATCAATTTATTTAAATACTACACTAATTATCATGAATTAATATAATTTTTTCCAAAATTTTTTAGACTAGTTTGAACCTCATTAAAATTCAAATAACATTTATAGACATACAACAGGTTTGAATTTAAATATCACAAACTATATTATGAACAGTAGGGTTTTATAATTTTTATGGGAACTATATCCTCCCAGGAACCCCCACAAATTAATTCATGATTTTATGAAATTTATTTCTATTTATAAAGCACCGGTCAAACTAGAATCAAAAGAAATTCAATCAGTCAAACCCTAGTACTGTTCAACCGACCCGAGCCAGACCCTGACTCAGACTCGAGTCCGACCCGGGGCGAGCGGACTCGGCTAAATCAACTAGCGTCCCCTATAGATCCTGGCCGTCCGTTTTCAATCAAAAGGCCCGAGTCACACCGCACTTCGCACTCTGAGTCGCCGACATGGTGGGCCCGCCTTGTCGCACTCTCTTCAACCTCGCGCAGAGCTGTGCTCCACGCGGCCGGGCTTTTCTCGGCGACCGTTGGGGAGATTCTTACTCCGTGAATCCACCGCCCATCCACCACTCCGGTGTGTTTCTCGCCTAACACCGCCTCGCTCCGCTATCTCCCATGCATAAGACCTCTCCAACCCTAGAATGCACTCACTCTTCCTCTCGATGGTCGAGGAAGGGAAGCTAGCTTGAGCTCATCTCTCGGTAAGCTTCCCACATCCTGCACTTCTCGGCTCCTCCTTTGCATGCCTTATCCATTTTGCTAATGCGAGCCTCTCTCGTGCTTGTAGTTCTTATTCCCACATCGTGCTCTCGCGGCTCTAGAGCACGCACCCGCGGACATCTTCAAGCTTTCTTCATTGTCAAGAGGTATTATCCTCCAACCACCGCGTCACCTTGTATGCTTTAGCTCACTGATTAAAACCCCTCACCTTGTTTCAAAGATCGCACGACAGTGCTTAGTGCAATTTGAAGATTTGATCCTTTCGCCATAGCACGAACCCTTCGTCTCCTACCTTGTTCCAGAAGCTCCTCTTGATTCCTTGCTCCTAGAGTATCCTTTGTGGATCTTTGAGCTATACCTAGCTCTCGCCACCTCCTTTTGCTTCGCATCCTCTCCACGTGAAGCCCTTTGCCGCCACCTTCTTCTCCGGCCGCCACTACTCCACCATCTCCAAGCTTCCCAAGCTTCTCACACCTCCAGTGACCTCCCAAACCTTTAGGTAGCTTGCGACCACCGCTTTATCGAGAAGCTCTGGTCGAGCTACTTGCACTTTTGCCGCTTGAACCGCCGCGTTTAACTCGGCTAGCCGCATGAGCCAGCTTAGCCGCCGAGACCACTTCCATTGGGAGCGCAGCACTATTGTGCACCTAAGCATACTCTTGGTTCACGCCGCGGGCGCCGTAGCGCCGGTGAGCCGCCGCAGCGGGCGGTGGCGTTTGCCGTCGCCGTATTAGGGCAGCATCGTAGCTTAATCATTTGCCGCGTTAACCCAATCATTAGCTTTTAAACACCGCCTTAGCTGCCCTAATGTGTCGCTTACAAGTGGGGCCTTGCACAGAAATCCAGCACACTGATTTTAAAGCCACAGACACGGACGTATGGGCCCGAAATTTAAACACGTGCGATGTATTAGCGCCGCCCCTACACCGGATCGTTGTGGACCGTCCGATGCGACATCGACGGTCCAGATTGGTGGCTTTTCGGAATTTCCGATTACGCTACGATCATGGGCCGTCAGATGCGAAAGAAACGGCCCGATTTGTGAGACATTCGACCGTCCTATTGCACTTCGATCGTGGACCGTTGGATCTTGATCCAACGGCTGCAACTCATCGCCTCTAGCACGCACACGCGCGCGCTGCCGAGGGCACGACTAGCGGGCCGCTGGTCCAATATTGCGCGCTAGTGCTGCACTCGGTGAGAAAAGTATAAAACACTTTATGAAATCCGAAATCGGTTAATTTACACATCGAGAAATTGTTTTAACTTCTAAAATGCATAACTATTTCTTAATAACTCCAAATCACATGAAACCACTTCGAAAATTTCACTTTTAGTAGACTTTATATTAAAATTAGTTTCAAACTTTTCTCTGTAACAGAGAGTATTAATTGGAGATTGATCCATTAAAACCATTATTTGTACAATAGAAAAATGAGTGATAACTTCAAAATGCATAAGTAATTATTGGAAGCTCCAAAACAGTGAGACCACTTTTGGTAATTTTCATTTTCAGTAAACTTAATTCTAAAAATGGTCTCCACATTACCTCTGTCACAGAAACTATTTTTGGGAGAATATACTCCTTAACTCCATTATTTGTATACTATAAAAGGCTGATAACTTGGAAAATCAATAACTAAATCATAAGAACTCCAAATGGGACAAACTCAACTATTCTGAACTTGTATTAATATTACCTATTTACCTATGTAATCCTTTACCCCACCACTATTCTACAAAATTTCACCTCATAATTAAATTACATAAATGACTACTTATTGAAATCTGAAGTTCAAACCATTATAACTTTCACATGCTAAATCAAAATGAAATAATTCTTTCACCTAAAATCCTTTAAAATCATGACCTAACTACTGTAGAAAAACCATGCATTTTTGAGCATTTTGGTTTTTGAGTTGTTTTCTCGGTAATTATTTGATGTTATAATTATATAGATCCCGAGCATATTGACATCGACACTTACGCTCACGAGAGCGAGCAGCTCTTTGTACCAGCAAGGCAAGCATCATTTGAACTTTCTTTTGCGTCATATTTGATCCCAGCTTTGGTTAAGATAGTGCAATGATAATTGCTTGCATGCTATTTTGATTATGTCAATATTTTTGTGATGTGTAGTTTAGATATGTCCTATGCTTGAGGTTAATCTTGAATTATGCCAACTCCTATATGCTTAAGATAGGATGTGTGAACTATGGGTGGTAGAATTGCTTAGCCATGCAAGTCTAGGCACGGTAGTTCGATCGTCGGGAATAACCCGATGGTTTTGGGATACACACAACTCTTACTTTATGTTTTTATTTCAGATCTTTGTAGCTGTTTTATGAGTTAATTTTTGTTATTTTTAAATGAGATTTGGTCCGGACAAGTGTTGGTTAGTGATGGTGCTTTGTGCACGAGCATTGGGTAAGTGGAAGGACTTGTCTGGACAATTGAGGACCGAACTTTGGGTACCTACTGTTCAAGCAACACTTGTGCTGCCACACGCGGGTTAGGAGCCGTATAGTTAAGTAGGGGGAGGGTTTTATTGTGTTAAGTCCTTGGTGGTGTAAGGGGCATAGCGACCGTGAAATCCTATGTTCTTTGAGGAGCCTGTAATCCTTTATAGTGTGCAAGGGAGCACCAATTCTTTTGTTTTGATTGCATCAGTATTTCCAATATAACTTGTGAGCCCCTAGCAAGTGCTATCGACGCTTGTACTAGGCAAGGAACCATCTCACAAGGGGACTTAGCTCAATAGGGCTTTCTTGCTGAAAATGATCAGATCTTGATTTACCCTACGCATACCATAGGAAGTGTGTTATTTCGAGGCCTCCGGAGGCTTACTGCTAATCAAGTCGTGTGGGTAAAGTAGTACACCCCTGCAGGTATTAATCTATTCGAATAGCCGTGTCCACGGTTATGGACGACCGCTGAAATTTGTGGTCGCTATTGTTAGACTTTTAATTAAAATTGTGGTTAAACTTGGGATTCGTCCATGAACGGGTTGTTCATGTGTTTAGTATATCAAAGTGGGCTGCCACTTGGGTCTTTGTATGATTCAATTGTTTATTATCTTGAAATGCTTTACTACATGTTGTACTTCTACTTCAAATCTGATTTTAAATGGGCACATGAAAAACTAGTATGTGTAGGATGTTAATTATTGCGTCTCTTTCGCAAAACTAAACCAATATGAGCCATCCTTTGAATGACCCTTATGCATAACTATTTTTATTTGTGTAAGACTTGCGAGTACACTTGTACTCAGCCAGATGCTTGCTGACCTTTTCAGGTGAGGAAGGTTATGATTATGATGATCTCGCTAGTGTTGACTTGGCGACACTAATGAGTAGTGTGCTACCATTTAACTCCCAATGGTTGCCGATGGGTGATGGGCATACCATCGTTGGTCTTTTGCTTTATCTACTTAATTCGCCGCTACTTGATACTCTTTTAAATTTGGCGGGCCGCCGTTTGTAATAAGCTGTAGACCTTAACTATTATGCAGTATGTCTTTTGTCTCTCGTTGTATGCGTTGTATGGATGTAATCAACGTTGGATGAGAGTATGAGTATATTGGTCGTTGATCTTGGGAGCCAATATATATCATACTCGTTGTTGATGAATTCCATCTAACTCACCAGGGTAGTGCTTGAATCGAGGAGAATCGACAATCATGCGCCGCATGAGGAGCAAATACATGATCGTTGAGGCTCCGATGATTCGCTAAGCCACCCACTTGGATAGAGTTAAATTGGAATTCATTTACCGGAGACCCGTAATTATGTCCCTAAGACCTTGTCTAATCTCGGTCTTATGAAGATAATGACCGGGGTCCCCACAGCGTTAGTATCAGAGCCATACTGACTGTAGGTTAGAGGTAGCACTGGCGTTAGAGTTAGTAAGCCTTCGGAGTCAAAATATTTTGAAATTATCAAATTACTTTCAGAAGTTTAAGTTAAGAATATCTTTTATTCCTTATCCATCTCAAGATCTTTTCTCTCCGATCCTATTTTGGTTTATGAAACTAACTTACCTTGCCTTCTTGCCTTTAGATGAACCCTCGATTCTTGTCCCGGAAACTCAAGTCAAGGAGTGGATGGATACCGGCGTTGCTACGAGACATGATGTGGAGGGCGAACTTCACATATCAGCCCACTTATTCCATCTACCGCTGATCGAGGACCGGGAATGGAGGAATTTATGGCGATAATAGATATCGTTGCTAGACAAGTTCTCGGAGCATACCTACCGCTTCGCGCGCGTGGTACTTGAGGCCATGGCGTTACAAGAAGTGGCTTTGGTGGCCATGAGTCGTCTTCGCTACGACTGACGGAGTTAGCCCATTTCCATATGATCACTTTCCGATGCGCCGCGCACGCGCGGGCGTGGAACTCGCTTGCTAGATTCGCTTTGGGAGGACCCCAAGTCGTGCGATTGGCGAGATTGGTTCACGTAATGGACCAAATGCATCACCGCATGATGCATGAGTTATGGGAGACGCTGCTGTCGCCTCATTATAGCTCAGGAGCATTTACAGCTCATGCATGACATGAGGCTCATTCGTCCGGATGTGCTGTATGGCGCTAATGAGGTTTCACCGTACATTTCTGCGCCGCCGGACTATCGTCTCCCTGAAGTAGGAGGCCATATCATCGGCGTAGGATCCCCCTTACGCCTCACCAACCCGGGAGACCCGGAAGACACAGGGTCCCCTCGATACCACCTGCTCGATGACTTTCCTGAACTTTGGACCGAATAATATCTAGGCTGTTAGGGCAGGGAGCTCTATGTTTGAGCTTGTATCCTTAGGTTTATGTAATAGGGTAGTAGAAGTCGAACTATTATGTTTCATTTGCAAAAACTACTATTTCAGTTGTAATCTTAAGCCTGCGGGCGCTTATGTACGGTGTTGTATCGATTCGGTTTTATGCTGATTTATGTTCGGTGTTCCATTTGGTGTTACAATTTTCTTGCTTTTTGATATTGATTGTGCATGTAAAGCCAAGTAATGGCTTTTGTCTTAATTTACTAACCATCCTTGTCCAATACAGGATGACAGGACCGACTACGCGATCAGGAGCCCTGCGCGGCAGAGGCTCCCCATCCCCATCTAGGGCACCACGTCTAGCACCTCGAGCGATTTCACGATCGTGACGGTCATCCTAGCGGCCGTCGGGCATGGCGAGCCCTCTCAAGCCTCGCCCCGGCAGGTGGACCGCTGAGGAGGTGCTCCTCCGCCGCCATCCATGGTCGAGTTTATGATGATGATTGAGCGCAACCGGATGGACTGCACCGGATGCTTGAGGCGATCGTGGCGCAACACCGCTCCAGCCCCCGCTCCGACAGAGCGGCTACCCCGCACCGAAGGCCCGGGGTCTCGCTGAGTTCCAGCGACCAACCTCCGACATTTGCAGCGGCAAGGACCGATGGAGGCAGAGGACGCGCCGCACAACATTGAGAAGAAGCGAACATTGCGCAGTTGTACCGGGTTGAGAGAGTCTTGTTTGCCGCCTATCGGTTGGCGGTGCGGCGGCGCATGGTGGGATAGTTATTCGCCATGCAGCTCACGTCACGCCCCGACTTGGGACGAATCGAGGATGCGCTCGAGGCCCATATACGGAGAGTCTTTGCTTATCAAGCGGCAGCGGCTCCTGCCTTGAGACAGGGACGGCGGACCGTCACTGAGTACCTGCATGACTTCAACTACTTGGCCAGGTATGCTCCGGACGACGTCTCGACAGACGCTCGTCGCCGGAATAGGTTCTTCCATGGGCTATCAGAGGAGTTGCGGCTTGTTTTGGCTGCACATGATTTCAGGAGTTTTCAGCATCTGGTCAACAAGGCGATCGTGGTGGAGCATGAGAGCCTGACAGTGGATGAGTCGAGGAAGAGGAGGAAGGCTTTTCGACAAAGGCGATGGCGAGTGGCGCTTTCCCTGTGCCACGCCAGACTACCTCGGCACCTCGTGCCCTGCCTTCAAGACCATCGAGGTCTCTGTGGCACCTCCACGACCTTCTCGACCGGCACTCAACAAAGACAATGGGGCCGAGACCACAAATCGGCGGGGCATACAAGCCCGGCGTCATTTGTTTCATCAGGCCGCTGTGGCCACTATGCTTGCAGTTGCCTCGCCAAGCGGCGAGGATGCCCTGGACGCATACTGCTCCAAAGACCACTAGCCCGGCTCCAGTGAGGCCACCGCCACCACCACGAGAGCAGCACCTACTCCACCCCAAAGATGCACGTGGTCGCGTCAACCACGCCTCTGCAGAGGAGGCGACCGACGCACCGACGTCGTGCTAGGTACACTTCTTGTTAATTCATGTTCGCATCCGTTCTATTTGATTCTCGAGCATCTCATTCAGTTATTAAAAACGAGTATGCTGAAATTAACCAATTCAAGATACATACACTACACCCACCTTATCATATTCAATCCCGTGGTCGGTTTTCTCGCCGATCAAGTCCGCAGGACGTAAAAATTTAAATACAAAATGTTAACTTTTCAAAGAAACCTAATAGTGATAAGTTCAAGGGCATCGATGTTATCTTAGGGATGGATTGGTTATCTAAGAATCGGGAAGATTGATTGTGCCCAATGGTCTATCTCAGTGACTAGTGAGGACGGCACCCAGGTCGTCTTTGCACCTGTAGTGGGTGATTCTCACCTATATGCTTTAGAGGCGAGTACCTCTCTCGCGCTAGAGGAGGTACCAATAGTGAGTGAGTATCCTGATGTGTTCCCTGAAGAACTTCCAGGCATGCTCCCTGACCGAGAGGTAGAGTTCGTCATTGAGCTTGCACCCTGCATCGCGCCATCTCAAAAGGTCAGACGGATGCCGCCCAATGAGCTAGCTGAATTGAAAGAACAACTTAAGGAGTTGCAAGACAAAGGTTTCATCAGGCCTAGCTCCTCGCCTTGGGGATGCCCGGCTCTCTTTGTCAAGAAGAAAGACAAGAGTCTACGGATGTGTGTTGACTACCGTCCGTTGAATGAGGTCACCATCAAGAACAAGTATCGCTCCCGCGATCAATGACTTATTTGACCAGCTTAGTGGAGCTGGTGTTCTCCAAAATTGACTTGAGATTAGGCTACCATCGACAAAGTTAGAACCGAGGATATTCCAAGACCGCTTCTCTACTGCTACGTGCATGCAGTACACGGTCATGTCCTTTGGTTTGACCAATGCCCTAGCTTATTTCATGAACCTCATGAATTCGGTGTTCATGGAATACTTGGATCGGTTTGTAGTGGTTTTCATTGATGATATCCTTGTCTACTCTAAGTCCGATCTTGAGCACGAGCAAAGACTTGAGACTTGTGTTAGAAGAAGCCGCCACCATCACCATGACGCCAAATTCAGCAAATGTGAGTTTTGGCTTGAGAGGTTAGTTTCTTGGGGCATATCCTATCTAAGGCGGTGTCATTGTTGATCCTAGTAAGGTGCGAGATGTCCTTGAATGGAAGCAACCCAAGAGCATCACCGACATTCGTAGTTTTCTTGGACTTGCGGGATACTACCGTAGGTTCATCAAGAATTTCTCAAAATCGCTGGCCTATGACCCAACTTCTAAAGAAAGAAAAGAAATTTGAGTGGACAGAGAATGCGAACAAAGTTTCCAAACCCCGAAAGAATGCCCGATGAGCTCCGTACTTGTTCTCGCGCACATTCACAAGAGCTTTGATATTTACTGTGATGCATCTCGCCACGGGCTCGGTTGTGTGCTTATGCAAGACGGCCGAGTGGTGGCCTACGCATCGAGGCAATTGAGGCCCCATGAGGCCAATTATCCCACACACGACCTAGAGCTCGCGGTGTAGTTCATGCCTTGAAGATTTGGCAACATTACCTCATCGGAATCGTTGCGAGATCTACACCGACCATAAGAGCCTTAATATATCTTCACCCAAACCGACTGAACTTGAGAAAAAGAAGGTGGCTTGAGTTGATTAAAGATTATGATATGGGACTCCATTATCATCCGGGAAAGCTAATGTAGGCCGCGCATTGAGCGTAAAATCTCAATGCAATCGCTTGTCGGTAACTCCTTTTCTATGAGCTTATGTGCCGCACCGCAAAGCCTACACCGAGATAGTTGAAGAAGGTTCGCTTGCAGCCCTCGGTGTGACTTGCACCCTTGAGGACCAGATTAGGAAGCCCGAAAACCGATGCGAAGTGACCCAAATTTTAGAACTAATGAAACAAGGCAAGGCTAAATGTTTTAAGCAAGATGCACAAGGTACTCTATGGTTTGGAAACCGCTTGGTGGTACCATTTGATCGCCACTTGAGAGATTTGATTCTCAAGGAGGCTCATAACTCTAAGTTCTCTATCCACCCCTAAGTACGAAATGTATCAAGATTTGAAAAAGAAACTGTGGTGGAGCCGAATGAAGCGCACGTTGCACAATGATGTGGCCGAGTGCGCGATCTATGTCAAAGAGTCAAGGTGAGCATTTGAAGCCACCGCACTCTAGATCCCCGCCCATTCCCAGTGGAAATGGGAAGAAGTTGGCATGGATTTTATCACCGCCTTCCTAGAACTAAAGTCGGATTTAATTCTATATGGGTAATTGTGGACCGCTTGACTAAAGTTGCTCACTTCATTCTGTCAAGACCATCTACCGTGGGGACAAGTTAGCGGAGCTTTACATTGCAAGAATTGTCTGTCTCCACGGTGTTCCAAAGGTGATAGTTTCGATAGAGGCCCTCAATTCACATCCTATTTCAGGAATGCTTACATAAAGCAATGGGGACCAGTCTATCTTTTAGCTCAACTACCACCCGCAAACGGATGAACAGATCGAGAGGGTAAACCAAGTTTTGGAAGATCTTCTCCGGCTTTGCGATCTTCCCTCAAATGATAGTTGGGAAAATGTTTACTGCTTTGCGGAGTTCTCCTACAACAACGACATCCAATCGAGCATCCAAATGTCACCCTTGAAGCATTGTATGGGAGAGCTTGTAGAACGCTTTGAACTGGTCCGAAGCCGGGAGAGGCCATTTATGGCCCGACCTGGTGGAAGATGCCGAAGAACAAGTTCGTGTCATTCGTGAACGACTTAGGACGGCTCAATCACGCCGGAAGTCTTATGCCGATCGTCCGCCGCCGCGAGTTAAGTTTCGGTGGGCGATCATGTTTATCTTAAAGTCTCTCCTATGAAAGGAGTTCGCGTTTCCAAATCAAAGGTAAATTAGCACCTCGCTATATTGGACCTTTCCGTATCCTAGCTAAGTTGGGATCGGTGGCATACCACCGTGAGTTGCCACCATCACTCTCGAGACGCATAACGCCTTCCATGTCTCCCAACTCAAGAAATGTCTTGAGTCCCAACTAAGCGGCACCGAGTTGGATAAACTCGACTTGCAACCCGATCTATCTTATCGAGAGAGCCGATTCGTATCCTTGAGGAAACCGAGCGTAAGACTAGGAATCGTAACATCAAGTTCGTCAAGGTTCAATGGAGCAACCACACGAGAATGAAGCAACTTGGGAACGTGAAGACCGGATGCGGCAAGATATCCGTAACTCTTCTCTCGCATGAAGTGCCTTCGTATCAAGAAAGGAACGGTATAACATATTAATGTAAATTATAACTTGTCAACACTATCTTTGAAGGAAATCAAGACAACATAAATTATAATTTCTAATGAAAACTTTCTAATTCTTCTCCACCCGATCTCGGTCGAGATCTTTGTAAGGGGAGGTTTGTCACACCCCAACTAATTAAATTGGATTAATATGTATTTCCTAACCTGCATTATCAAATTCAAATCATTTCATAATATATTGTACTTGGAAAATCTAATTTGAGGTAAACATACACATCAAAATTCAATTTTTAATTCAAATCGTGATAAAAAGTTGTGATCATCATCTCAAATCAATTTATTTAAATACTACACTAATTATCATGAATTAATATAATTTTTTCCAAAATTTTTAGACTAGTTTGAACCTCATTAAAATTCAAATAACATTTATAGACATACAACAGTTTGAATTTAAATATCACAAACTATATTATGAATGCAGAGGTTTTATAATTTTTATGGGAAATATATCCTCCCAGAACCCCACAAATTAATTCATGATTTTATGAAATTTATTTCTATTTATAAAGCACCGGTCAAACTAGAATCAAAAGAAATTCAATCAATCAAACCTAGTATTGTTCAACCGACCGAGCTGCACTGACTCAAACTCGAGTCCGACCGGGCGAGCGGACTCGCTAAATCAACTAGCGCCCCTATAGATCCCGGCCGTCCGTTTTCAATCAAAAGGCCCGAGTCACACCGCACTTCGTCACTCCCGAAGTCGCCGACATGGTGGGCCCGCCTTGTCGACCTCTCTTCAACCTCGCGCAGAGCCGTGCTCCACGCGCCGGGCTTTTGGCGGCCGTTGGGAGATTCTTACTCCGTGAATCCACCGCCTCCATCCACCACTCCGGTGTGTTCCTCGCCTAACACCGCCGCCGTTATCTCCCATGCATAAGACCTCTCCAACCCTAGAATGCACTCACTCTTCCTCTCGATGGTGAGGAAGGGAAGCTAGCTTGAGCTCATCTCTCCGTAAGCTTCCTGAATGACCCTAACTTAGGGTTTGTATTTCAAATGTAAAATTTTGAGGAGAAATAAAAACTTTTGTTGTCTCTTCAAATCATTTGAAAGTTTCTACAAATTTTCCCTAGCAATTTCCAATTTGTAGAATTTAATTCTTGTGATTGGAAATTGTTGTTATCAGATTCTTAGCCTTCAAATTTGTGATCATCCTCTGAAACTATTTTTCCTATCATCTTGATCATCCTATCTACCTCCCTGAATTATTTCACAATTTTTAGATTTTATTTGCTATTTCAAATGGCCAAGTCAACCTAGTTTGAAATCTGGTCAAACTTCAGGTCAGCATGCTTGTGAATTTTCTGAAGAACTTTTCAGTGCATAGAAAGTTCTGGAAAATTTATACAAGGTTGTTCTCTGTCTCAAGTAGCTACCATAAAAATTTCTGAAATTTTTGGAGCTCAGAGCTACCTTTAAAAATTCTCCAAACTCTCTCAGCCTTTTAAAATCTCAAATCGAAAACATCGTTCCTCGGGCCCAACCCAACTCGGGCTCGAGTCCGATCGCGCACTTGACTCTCGGCGTCAACTAAACGCACCGCAAGCGAGTCCATCGATCGTGACCGTCCGATGCAAATCGAACGATCCACGCCGCGTCGCAACCGACTGTCCGAATGCATACATTGATCTCGGCCGTCCATTAGCGATCGAACGGTCGCATCTTTCCGATCGAGTCGAACCTCGCTCGCACCGCTTCCGCGCCGCCGACATGTGGGCCATCCTCGCCGTTCTTCCTCGCCGCTCCGCCGCTTAATGAGATCGGGCTGGCGCTCGCGCATCGTGCCGCACGCAGCCGTCGCCGCCACGCCGGGACGCGTGTTCGCCTCCGAGGATCGCCCGAGTCCATCTACCTCCTTGGGTCATCCATTCTTCCTCGCGTCATTCTTGCGCTTTTCTCGCCCATTTCTTAGCTTCTACGAGAAGAACCCGAGCACGCCGCCACCACCTCGCTGCCGCTCGTGCTTCTTCAACCCCGCCTTCATCTTCCTTGTTCCTCGCCGCATCCATTTTTCCCATCCCGAGCCCTCGGTGTCCGTTATATCGCGGAGCGTGTTCATCGTCTCCAACTCCGCGCTCTCGGCCTGCGTGAGCTCATTTGCGCTCGTGAGTTTCGGCCGTTACTTGGTTCCTTAGGATCGCACCGATGCACCGAGTCTAATGACGGCTTCATTTTCATCTTTGGTGCATCGTTGAGGTTGTGCGCCCCTTCTTCTCCAAGCTCGGTTTTCCGCCAGTGGAAATTCCGCCACCTCGAGCTTTCTTCGTCGGCATTATCGTGTGCTTCTTGTTCACGGAGTTGGGGCGGCTCGTGCGCACCTTCCGAGTCTTCTAGAAGTCTCAGACGCCCTCGCCGTGGGGCCGTGTCTTCTCCTCCGCCTCCGGCCGTCGTGAGCTCGACTCGGCGACCATTGGGCTTCGTGATCACCGTCATCGAAGTTCGCGAGGGCCTTGCGAACCGTAGGTACCACTCTTTTGCCCGTAAACCTCCCGGTTTGCAAAATCCGTTCTGCGCCGCCGCCGCCGTGCCGTCTTTCGCCGGTGAACCGCCGGTGATGATCGGTTAACTCCAATCGTGCCTACTTTGAGTCCCCGACTTGTGGGCCTTTTGTTGTTAATCATGTTTAGAAAACATTTAATCTCACCGTTATATTTCACCTTGAGTCTCGATCGGTGGGTCCATGTTGTCGCTAGGTTTGTGTAGTTATGGTTGTGCGCTTTCTCGGTTGAGAAGCGTATTTCATCGTGAGAGTGTTTTGGATTTGCACTTCATGAGCCAAGACGATTCTTTGAATACGCCTTCGACGTCCACCTTATGCGCATCCGCCCGTCGCGCCTCGCGGTCCCGCTGTCGCTGGTCAGGGCTAGCAAGGCGTCGGTAGAAGAAGTATTAAGAGCTTTAGTATATCTGAAATGCTTTTACATTTGTTTCGTTAAATCGATTAAACTTGTAAAATGCGTAACTAATTCAATTTTTATCCAAATTGCATAAAACCAAGTTTGTTAATTTTCATTTTAAATGTTCTATTTACTAAAATTAGTGTCAACCTTGTCCTGTATCAAAATCTGTTAATTAATTTAATGTTGTAGAATGTAATCTCCAAATTAGAAAATGCATATCTCTTTCAATAATTGTCCAAATTCAATGAACCCAATTGTAAAATTTCATTTTCAGTATACTAACTATTAGGATAGGTTTTACACACTGTTTCTGTTCATGAAAATTTGTTAAGTAATTAACTAGTGACTTGTTGTGTTTTTAGCTTAGAAAATTCATAGAAAATTGCTAATAACTTAAAATGATTTGTTCTCTGTTTCTAAAATTTTGTTATATCATGCTTAGGCTGTGTGTGAGTTTTGGCTTGTTTGATGTTGTTGAATGTTTGAGTTTTGTCGGTGTTATTCGCTTCTTATTTGTCGTTATGTTCGATCGTTAGGCTTCGATATTTGCGGCAACCCCGAGGACGATCCTCCGCACCATATTGAGCAACAACAACGAACAAGCGCTTTGATCATGTTTAATCCCGATATTTTAAAGATTAATATTTTGTTTCATTTGTATGTATGCATTGCTTAATTTGTGTTAAATTGATTAGTTAAATCCGTAGTCGCATATCCTGTAGCCAAAATATTGATCTCTACTACCCGAGCCTAGGTTATTTGTCTGTGATTAGAGGTCATGGATGATCTCTTGTCACTTAGTAGATACGATTTCAACTTGCTTAGACATGCTTAGCTATCGGTAGAATCAAGTTATCGACTTTAGTCGGTAACCTTGATCACACAAAATTTACTACAACTTTATGTTTCAAAGATTTCGCTATGTTTAATTGCAAAATTAAAATGAAAACAAAATGATTTGGACGCGCACAATGGTAAGATTGGTGTGATCTTTTGGGTGTGATCGAAAGGTGCCCGGTCAATTAAGGACCGAACATCTTGTGAGTGAATTTTTATCCAGCATTTCAGCGTGCTAACCACACTAGAGTATATGGGACCTCTCTTGACCTAGTACTTTGGCGTGTATCGGTCCGGTCGCAGGAGGTCGCAGAGGGACGGAGGTGGGAGCATGGTAGTTGTCCAAAAGCTTTATCCCGAGTGGGTAGTTGTCTTTTCGGCTTTACCATGTAGCGTATGGTGTTTCTACCCATACGAGCGCTCGGGTTGATACACAATATTGGAAACAGTCTCGTAGGACTTAGTCAGGTCGGCATACCTTCTAAGTGTGCTTTGGCTTAAAGGCGGTCCAAGTGTGGGTGCAGTGGTACACCCTGCAGGTTAAAACTATTCGAATAGCCTCGCCCTAGGTGATGGACACGCTTGGGTAAGCTTTTCAAGAGTTAGACTACAACATTTAAATTAAAACTTGATGGGTGGTAATGAATCGGGATTCGTGCTATTGTTGTGGTGACTATTGGGATAGTCACTTCTAGGTTGTTTTATCTTTCGCTTTTGTTATTAATATCCGCATCTTGTTATTTCAATCTTAAAATGAATTGCAAACTTGCTTTTAAACTGTATTACATTATTGCAAATGAAAATTGGCTTTGTGCAAATAAAACATATGGCCTCCACTAAACAAGCTCGCATGTAGCATATGAACAGTGTCTGCTAGTTCACACGTCGGTCTTTGCGGGTACAAAGACAATCTTTGTACTCAGTGCTTTGTTTAATGTTTTTGTTGCAGAGAAGAAGGTGAGCCTCGGGTCCTCACTGTGAGTCAGGCTTGTCCGCTTCCGGGTGACGACTAGACTTGGCGGTCGGTCGATGCCTTGTGGGTTGAAGGCACGATTGGCTTTGTTTATAGCCATCTTATGGCACTTTGCTTCCGCCCGTCTTTCATTGTTATTTGTGTATCTTGTGGCTACCGCCATTGTCCTGTAATACCTTTACTATTTGTTTATCCTCCGCTTTGGAAGTGTGGTGTTTGGACTCTATGTGTGGAATGGAGTTGATGTCTAATTTTTGTACCGGGTGTGTATATCGCTTCGAAGTATACATATCTCGAGGATCGATTTATTTGATTTGTGATGCTAGGGCTGGTGGTTGGTTAAGCATTACAAACCAAATAAATTGGGTCCTCACAAGGTTGGTATCGAGCCATTCTCGACCGTAGTAACCCAAGCATAGTCGCCCTTAGGATATTTTGAAAGTCTTATTTTCAAGTCATAAAAGGTTTATAAAAACCTAGGCGATTCTCATTTTATTCCTTACCTATCTTAGCTTTCTACTCATCTTACTCTAATTTAAGTTTTGAAACTTGGTTTTTCTCTTCACCTTTCAAAAGATAGTTACTACCGGTGGAATTAGTTTGGGGAGAACCATGAAGTTTAATCCAACTAAAACTTGTGGGGATAATAGGGTAAGATGTAAAGGGAGTAGTTATGTGTCCGATTTTTTGCTTTGGTGAACTTTATCCCGCTTGTGTTTGTTTCTAGACTGCTTTCATGAATTTTGGGCTTTCTTGTTCTTAAATTTGTTGCTAACTTGTCTTAGTAAAACAGGATGGCCGGGAGAACGCGTGGTAGTCAGCAGGCGGGTCATGATGAGGAGCTTCCCCCTCCTCCGACCATGGTCGAGGTTCTCGCCGATCGAGCGAAACCGCATGGACCGTGACGCGCATCTTGGAGGTTATTGCTAGGAATACCTCCACTCCCGCGGTGGTGGCGCCACCGGACTCGTGGGGACTTGCGAGTTCCTCCGCACACGCCGCCGACTTTCTCCCGCTCGAGGACCCTCTCGATGCGGACGATTGGCTGCGCATGGTTGAGCGAGCTCAACATAGCTCGATGCCAGCGCAGATAAGGCACTTTCGCGTCCCACGGCTTGAGGGCGCGGCACTCTCATGGTGGGAGAACTATCTCGCCATGCAGCCGCGCGGCCATGTGGTCGCGTGGGAGGAGTTCCGGTCACTTTTCGTCGGGCCCACATCCCGGATGGCCCGATGAAGTCAAGAAAAGGAGTTCCTCGCGCGCTCAAGGGCGCAAATGCGTGACGGAGTACATGCACGAGTTCAATCGTGCGCTCGTTATGCTCGGGTGAGGTGGCCTCGGATGAGGCTACAGAGAAGTTTATGGATGGCTTGTCCGAGGAGCTGCAGACAAGCTATCCATTGTGGACTTCTCGGACTTTCGGGCCTTGGTAGATAAGGCCATTGTTGCTGAGCATAAGGCAAAGGCGCCAAGCGAGTCCCGCAGCGCAAATGGGAGGCGCATCGCCTACTCACACCACCTCGTTCGTCCTCGGCCGGCGGCACTGATGGCCTGCTTTTTGCTCCACCGCGCCGAGACCATCTGCACCAGCCTCGCCCACCGCAGCCGTGTTTCAGCCACGTGCGCTGCGATCCAAAGAACAGAGTGGCCTCCGCAATCCGGCGGCCGAGGTGACTTGTTTTCGCCGCCACAACAAGGGCCATTATGCGAATGCTCGCCTCGAGTGTTGCAGCAGCCTCGCGTCCTAATGGAGGACGCGCGTGGGAGTGGTCATCCACCGACCCGAAGATGATCCGAAGCCCTGAGTGCGAGCAATGTCGAGTCAACCACCTTTCACCGAGGAGGCTCGGGGCGCCGATGTCGTGATGGGTACACTTCTGTTAATTCGTCGTCCCGCTGCAGTATTATTTGATTCTCGAGCATCGATTCTTTATTTCAAGATCATTTGCTGCTGCTAGTGGTCTTCACTGTGTTCCTTTGAAGTTCCTTTGCTCATCCGCTCTCCTGGTCGGAAATGAGAGCCGATTCTGATGTCCGGATGTTCCTATCATAGTCCAAGGAGTGGGGTTTTGGCAAACCTTATTCTCGCTCATCCAAATGAGTCCGGATGTGATTCTTGGCATGGATTGGTTGTCCCAACACTTGGGGCGGATCGATTGTGCGTGAAGATTGTTTATCTCACCACCCTTGGGCAGCAGTCGGATTTTCGCCGCAGCCTTCAGGGGCCACATCTATGTGCATTAGAAGCAAAGCGACCTTGCAAATTCAAGATGTTCCCATAGTATCGACTTTGTGGATGTCTTTCCGAAGATTTGCCTCGGATGCCTCCGTTCGAGATCCGAGTTTGCCATCGAGTTGCTTCCTGCACGCCCCTATCTCGGCGCCAGATCGGATGCCTCCCAATGAGCTAGAAGAATTGAAGAAGCAGCTTGGGAGCTCCAAGCAAAGGGTTTCATCCGTCCCGCCATCTCCTTGGGGTTGTCCGGTGATCTTTGTGAAGAAGAAGGACAAGACTTTGCGCATGTGTGTGACTACCGTCCTCTCAATGAGGTGACGGTGAAGAACAAATATCCTCTCGCCCGCATTGATGATCTTTTGACCGCTTGTCCGAGCTCGTGTGTTCTCCAAGATTGATCCGAGATCGGGCTATCATCAAGTCCGGATCGTACGAGGATATTCAAGACGGCTTTCACTACTCGTTATGGCTCATGCACGAGTACACCGTCATGTCTTTTGGTTTGACCAATGCTCCAAATATGTTCATGAACCTTATGAATTCCGTATTCATGGAGTATTTGGACAAATTTGTGGTGGTTTTTATTGATGACATTCTTATCTATTCCAAGATCGAGGTAGAGCATGCCGAGCATCCAAGATTGTTTTGGGCAAATTGCGGGAGCACCAAATATATGCGAAGTTCAAAGAAATGTGAGTTCGTTGAAGGAAGTGGCATTTTGGGCCATGTTCTTTCAATGGAGGCATAGCCGTGGATCCCAAAGAAGGTCGGCGATGTTCTATCTTGGGGCCACCAAGTCGATCCATCGATGTGCGGAGTTTTCTTGGTTTAGTCACTACTATCGCGCTTTATCGAGAACTTCTCCAAGATCGCAGTCGATGACCGAATTGCTTAAGAAGGACAAGAAGTTTGTGTGGTCCTCTGCTTGATGAGAGCTTTCAGAGCTCAAGCGTGATTGACTTCACCCAGTCCTTACTCTTCCCGATATCCACAAGAGCTTCGATATTTATTGCGATGCCTCTCGTCGGGGACTCGGATGTGTTCTTATGCGGAAGGCAAGGCGCTTGCCTATGCATCCGTGCAATTGAGGCCTCATGAGCTCAACTATCCCACCCATGATTTAGAGCTTGCTGCAGAGTTCATGCACTCAAGATTTGGCAGCATTATTTGATCGGAAACCGCCGAGGTGTATTCCGATCACAAGAGCTTGAAATACTTGTTCACTCGGCCAGATCTGAACCTCGTGAGAGGAGATGGCTGGAATTGATCAAGGATTATGACATGGGTATTCGGTATCATCCGGCAAAGCCAATGTGGTTGCTTGATGCACTTAGCGAAAAGTGTATTGCAATACTGATGATCCAAGAGCAAAGAACCGCACTTCTTGCGAGTTTCAGTCTCAACTTGGGTTTGGTTGAGCATGGCTCCTTGTCGCCTTTGGTTGTGCAACCAACCTTGGTGGATCAAGTCAAGCAGCACAAAGAATCGATGATGGTGTGGGTAAAATCAAGCGAGAACATCGTGAATGGATCACCCAAGCGCTTCGCGTAAGATGAGCACGGTGTCGTATGGTTTGGGCAGCGTCTTGTGGTCCCAAAGGTCCCCGAGTTGCGGGATTTGATTCTTCAGAGGCCCATGATTCGCCTTTGTCCATCCATCCCGGGGCCACTAAAATGTACCAAGATCTGCGTCAGAGGTTCTGGTGGACTCGCATGAAGCGCGAGATTGCCAGGTTCGTTGCCAGATGTGACACATGTTGTCGTGTCAAGGCCGAGCATCAGCGTCCCGCAGGTCTCCTCCAACCCTTGCCTATACCAGAATGGAAGTGGGATTCGGTAGGCATGGATTTTATCACCGTCCGCCTGCATTTCTTCGGGGAAGGATGCTATCCGGTTGTTATCGATCGATTGACGGTTGTAGCGACTTCTGCCAAAGATTTACCACTCTCGATGTCGATCGATTGGCAGATCTCTACATATCCCGCATTGTGAGTTTGCATGGTGTGCCACGAACGATTGTGTCAGATCGTGGCTCTCTTTTCACTTCTCGGCTATGGCACGCTTTACGTGAAGCCATGGGGACCCGCCTTTCTTTCAACTCGACCTATCATCCTCGTGATCGATGGTCGACGGGCGCGTCAACCAAGTTCTTGAAGATATGCTCCGTGCTTGTGTTCTTTCCTATGGGAAGAATTGGGAGAAGTGCCTACCGCTTGCCGAAGTTCTCCTACAACAACAACTTCCGAGCTAGTCTCTGTATGGCACCGCTTGAGGCTTTGTATGGGCGACTGCGCCGCAGTAACACCATTGAACCGGCGAATCGTGAAAGGCGCTTTGGCCGGATTCCATCAATGAGGCCGAAAGTCAAGTGCGCTTGATTCGTGAGCACTTGCGCGTGGCTCATCCGAGCGAAGAGCTATGCGGTCGGCGTCGCCGTGAGTTGAGTTTCCAGCCCAATGACTTTGTGTATCTCAAAGTCTCACCTCTGAAGGGACATCGTCGTTTGCCGTGTCAAGGGCAAAGCGCTCCTCGATATGCTCGGGCCATATCGCATCATCAAGAAAGTGGGAGCCGTTGCATACCGTTGGAGTTGCCAACTACACTTGAGGGTGCATGATGTTTTCCATGTGTCACAATTGAAGAAGTGCCTCCGTGTTCCGTTGAGGAAACACCATTGGAAAATATCGATGTGCAGAAGATCTGCCTTATCGTGGCGTCCGTTCGTATCCTCGAAGAAGTGAACGAGAACAAGGAACCGTGTGATCAAGTTCCTTAAAGTTCGTGGTCGAACCACTCGAGGATGAAGCCACTTGGGAGCGGGAAGATCGTCTCGAGCAGATTACCCATCCTTCTTCTCCTCAAAGGATCGAAATCTCTGGGCGAGATTCCCGTAAGGGGGAGATTTGTAACAGCTCTAACTTAGGGTTTGTATTTCAAATGTAAAATTTTGAGGAGAAATAAAAACTTTGTTGTCTCTTCAAATCATTTGAAAGTTTCTACAAATTTTCCTAGCAATTTCAATTTGTAGAATTTAATTCTTGTGATTGGAAATTGTTGTTATCAATTCTTAGCCTTCAAATTTGTGATCATCCTCTGAAACTATTTTTCCTATCATCTTGATCATCCTATCTACCTCCTGAATTATTTCACAATTTTTAGATTTTATTTGCTATTTCAAATGGCCAAGTCAACCTAGTTTGAAATCTGGTCAAACTTCAGGTCAGCATGCTTGTGAATTTTCTGAAGAACTTTTCAGTGCATAGAAAGTTCTGGAAAATTTATACAAGGTTGTTCTCTGTCTCAAGTAGCTACCATAAAAATTTCTGAAATTTTGGAGCTCAGAGCTACCTTTAAAAATTCTCCAAACTCTCTCACCTTTTAAAATCTCAAATCGAAAACACTGCCTCCTCGCCCGAACTCAACTCAGCTCGAGTCCGACCGCGCCACTTGACTCGGTCGCGTCAACTAAACGCACTGCACGCGAGTCCGGCGATCGTGACCGTCCGATGCAAATCGAACGATCCACGCCGCGCGCGCGAACCGACTGTCCGAATGCATACATTGATCTCGGTAGTCCATTAGCGATCGAACGGTCAAGATCTTCCGATCGAGTCGAACCTCGGCTCGCCCGCTTCGCCGCCGCCGACATGTGGGCCATCCTGCCGCCTTCCTCGCCGGCTCGCGCCTACCGAGATCGGGCCGGCGCCACAAGATGCGCCACGCACGCAGCTGTCGCCGCCGCACGCCGAACGCGTGTTCGCTTCCGAGGATCGCCCGAGTCCATCTACCTCCTTGGTCATCCATTCTTCCTCGCGTTCATTCTTGCGCTTTCTCCGCCATTTCTTAGCTTCGCCGAGAAGAACCCGAGCAGCGCCACCACCTGCTGCCGCTCGTGCTTCTTCAACCCCGCTTTCATCTTCCTTGTTCCTCGCCGCATCCATTTTTCCCATCCCGAGCCCCGGTGTCGATCGTATCGCCGGAGCGTGTTCATCGCCTCCAACTCCGCGCCTCGGCCCGTGAGCTCATTTGCGCTCGGTGAGTTTCGGCTTCGCGCTTGGTTCCTTAGGATCGCATCGATGCATCGAGTCTAATGACGGCTTCATTTTCATCTTTGGTGCATCGTTGAGGTTGTGCGGCCCTTCTTCTCCAAGCTCGGTTTCCGCCGTGAAATTCCGCCACCTCGTGCTTTCACGTCGGCATTATCGTGTGCTTCTTGTTCACGAGTTGGGGCGGCTCGTGCGCACCTCCGAGTCTTCTAGAAGTCTGACGCCCTGCCGTGGGAGCCGTGTCTTCTCCTCCGCCTCCGCCGTCGTGAGCTCGACTCGGCGACCATTGGGCTTCGCATCACCGTCATCGAAGTTCGCGAGGGCCTTGCGAACCCGTAGGTACCACTCTTTGCCCGAAACCTCCCGGTTTGCAAAAAATCCGCTGCCGCCGCCGCGCCACTGCGTGCCCGTGTTCATGCGGTGAACCGCCGGTGATGATCGGGCTTAACTCCAATCGTGCCTACTTTGAGTCCCCGACTTGTGGGCCTTTGTTGTTAATCATGTTTAGAAAACATTTAATCTCACCGCTATATTTCACCTTGAGTCTCCGATCGGTGGGTCCATGTTGTCGCTTAGGTTTGTGTAGTTATGGTTGTGCGTTTTGCTGGAGAAGCGTATTTCACCGTGAGTGTTTTGGATTTGCACCTTCATGAGCCAAGACGATTCTTTGAATACGCCTTCGACGCCTACCTTGAGCGCGCATACACGCCGCCCTCGCCGCGGTCCCGCTGTCGATGGTCGGGCTAGCGTCGTCGAGAAGAAGTATTAAGAGCTTTAGTATATCTGAAATGCTTTTCTGCATGTAATCATAAATCGATTAAACTTGTAAATGCGTAACTAATTCAATTTTTATCCAAATTGCATAAAACCAGTCTTTGTTAATTTTCATTTTAAATGTTCTATTTACTAAAATTAGTGTCAACCTTGTCCCTGTATCAAAAATCTGTTAATTAATTTAATGTTGTAGAATGTAATCTCCAAATTAGAAAATGCATATCTCTTTCAATAATTGTCCAAATTCAATGAACCCAATTCGTAAATTTCATTTTCAGTATACTAACTATTAGGATAGGTTTTACACACTGTTTCTGTTCATGAAAATTTGTTAAGTAATTAACTAGTGACTTGTTGTGTTTTTAGCTTAGAAAATTCATAGAAAATTGCTAATAACTTAAAATGATTTGTTCTCTGTTTCTAAAATTTTGTTATATCATGCTTAGGCTCTTTGTGTGAGTTTTGGCTTGTTTGATGTTGTTGAATGTTTGAGTTTTGTCGGTGTTATTCGTTCTTATTTCTTTGTTATGTTCGATCGTTAGGCTTCGATATTTATGCAACCCCGAGGACGATCCTCCGCACCATATTGAGCAACGAAAGAACAAAGCGCTTGATCATGTTTAATCCCGGTATTTTAAAGATTAATATTTTGTTTCAAATTGTATGTATGCATTGCTTAATTTGTGTTAAATTGATTAGTTAAATCCAATGTTGCATATCCTCGTGGCCAAAATATTGATCTCTACTACCTGAGCCTAGGTTATTTGCTGTGATTAGAGGTCATTGGATGATCTCTTGTCACTTAGTAGATACGATTTCAACTTGCTTAGACATGCTTAGCTATTCGGTAGAATCAGCGGTTATCGACTTTAGTCGGTAACCTTGATCACACAAAATTTACTACAACTTTATGTTTCACATTTCGCTATGTTTAATTGCAAAATTAAAAATGAAAACAAAAATGATTTGGACGCGCACAATGGTAAGATTGGTGTGATCTTTTGGGTGTGATCGAAAGGTGCCCGGGTCAATTAAGGACCGAACATCTTGTGAGTGAATTTTTATCCAGGCATTTCGGCGTGCTAACCACACTAGAGTATATGGGACCTCTCTTGACCTAGTACTTTGGCGTGTATCGGTCCCGGGTCGCAGGAGGTCGCAGGAGGGACGGAGGTGGGAGCATGGTAGTTGTCCGAAAAGCTTTATCCCCGAGTGGGTAGTTGTCTTTCGGCTTTACCATGTAAGCGTATGGTGTTTCTACCCATACGAGCGGCTGAGGTTGATACACAATATTGGAAGCAGTCTCGTAGGACTTAGTCAGGCTTGCATACCTTCGGAAGTGTGCTTTGGCTTAAAGGCGGTCAAGTGTGGGTATGATGGTACACCCTCGCAGGTTAAAACTATTCGAATAGCCTGCGCCCTAGGTGATGGACACGCTTGGGTAAGCTTTTCAAGAGTTAGACTACAACATTTAAATTAAAACTTGATGGGTGGTACGAATCGGGGATTCGTGCTATTGTTGTGGTGACTATTGGGATAGTCACTTCTAGGTTGTTTTATCTTTCGCTTTTGTTATTAATATCCGCATCTTTATTATTTCAATCTTAAAAATGAATTGCAAACTTGCTTTTAAACCGTATTACATTATTGCAAATGAAAATTGGCTTTGTGCAAATAAAACATATGGCCTCCACTAAACAAGCCCGCATGTAGCATATGAGCAGTGCGCTAGTTCACACGTCGGTCTTATGGGTACAAAGACAATCTTTGTACTCGGTGCTTTGCTTAATGTTTTTGTTGCGTGAGGAAGAAGGTGAGCCTCGTGGTCCTCACTACGTGAGTCTTTGGCTGCGCCGTGGTGTGACGACTAGACTTGGCGGTCGGTCGATGCCTTGTGGGTTGAAGGCCGCGATTGGCTTTGTTTATAGCCATCTTATGGCACTTTTGCTTCATTGTCTTTATTGTTATTTGTGTATCTTGTGGCGATCGGCCATTGTCTGTAATACCTTTACTATTTGTTTATCCTCCGTTTGGAAGTGTGGTGTTTGGACTCTATGTGTGGAATGGAGTTGATGTCTAATTTTGTAATGGGTGTATATCGCTGCAGGAAGTATACATATCTCGAGATCGATTTATTTGATTTGTGATGCTAGGGCCGGTGGTTGGTTAAGCATTACAAACCAAATAAATTGGGGTCCTCACATTCCCACATCCGGTACCCTCGGCTCCTCCTTTGCATGCCTTATCCATTTTTGCTAATGCGAGCCTCTCTCGTTGCTTGTAGTTCTTATTCCCACATCGTGCTCTCGGCGGCTCTAGAGCACGCACCCGCGGACATCTTCAAGCTTTCTTCATTGTCAAGAGGTATTATCCTCCAACCACCGCGTCACCTTGTATGCTTTAGCTCACTGATTAAAACCCCTCACCTTGTTTCAGCACTGCACGACAGGCTTAGTGCAATTTGAAGATTTGATCCTTTCGGCCATAGCACGAACCCTTCGTCTCCTACCTTGTTCCGGTAAGCTCCTCTTCGATTCCTTGCTCCTAGAGTATCCTCTGTGGATCTTTGAGCTATACCTAGCTCTCAGTTACCTCCTTTTTGCTTCAGGCATCCTCTCCACGTGAAGCCCTTTTTGCCGCCACCTTCTTCTCCGGCGTCGTCACTACTCCAGCCATCTCCAAGCTTCCCCAAGCTTCTCACAGCTCCAGGTGACCTCCCAAACCTTTAGGTAGCTTAGCGACCACCGGTTAGTCTTGAGAAGCTCGGTCGAGCTACTTGCACTTTGCCGTTTGAACCGCATGCTTTAACTCGGCTAGCCCGTGACGGAGCGACTTAGCCGTCGAGACCACTTCCATTGGGAGCGGCACTATTGTGCACCTAAGCATACTCTTGGTTCACGCCGTAGTGCGCGTAAGCGCGGTGAGCCGCCGAGCAGCGGCGGTGGCGTTTCTGCCGTCTTGCGTATTAGGGCGAACGCCGTAGCTTAATCATTTGCCGCGTGCCCAATCATTAGCTTTTAAACACTCTCTTAGCCGTCCTAATGTGTCGCTTACAAGTGGGGCCTTGCACGTAATCCGGACACCGATTTTAAAGCCACGAACATCGGCGTGTGGGCGAAAATTTAAACACGTGCGATGTATTAGCGCCGCCCCCCGCTGAGGATCGTTGTGGACCGTCCGTCGACATCGGCGGTCCCATTAACTGGCTTTTCGAATTTCCGATTGCGCTACGATCATGGGCGTCGGATCACGAAAAGCGGCTGGATTTGTGAGACATCGATCCGTCCTATTGCACTCGATCGTGGGACCGTTGGATCTTGATCCAGCGGCTGCAACCATCGCCCTAGCACGCACACGCGCGCGCCTCGCCGAGGGCGACTAGCGGGCGGCTGGTCGATGGATTGCGGCTAGTCTTTCGGTGAAAAAGTATAAAGCGCTTTATGAAATCCGAAATCGGTTAATTTACACACGAAATTGTTTTAACTTCTAAAATGCATAACTATTTCTTAATAACTCCAAATCACATGAAACCATACTCGAAAATTTCACTTTTAGTAGACTTTATATTAAAATTAGTTTCAAACTTGTCTCTGTAACAGAGAGTATTAATTGGAGATTGATCCATTAAAACCATTATTTGTACAATAGAAAAATAGTGATAACTTCAAAAATGCATAAGTAATTATTGGAAGCTCCAAAACAGTGAGACCACTTTTGGTAATTTTCATTTTCAGTAAACTTAATTCTAAAAATGGTCTCCACATTACCTCTGTCACAGAAACTATTTTGGGAGAATATACTCCTTAACTCCATTATTTGTATACTATAAAAGGTGATAACTTGGAAAATCAATAACTAAATCATAAGAACTCCAAATGGGACAAACTCAACTATTCTGAACTTTTATTAATATTACCTATTTACCTATGTAATCCTTTACCCCACCACTGTTCTACAAAATTTCACCTCATAATTAAATTACATAAATAACGACTTATTGAAATCAAAGTTCAAACCATTATAACTTTCACATGCTAAATCAAAATGAAATAATTCTTTCACCTAAAATCCTTTAAAATCATGACCTAACTACTGTAGAAAAACCATGCATTTTTGAGCATTTTGGTTTTGAGTTGTTTTCTCGTAATTATTTGATGTTATAATTATATAGATCCGAGCATATTGACATCGACACTTACGTTCATTGAGAGCGAGCAGCTACTGTACCACAAGGCAAGCATCATTTGAACTTTCTTTTGCATCATATTTGATCGGCTTTGGTTAAGATAGTGCAATGATAATTGCTTGCATGCTATTTTGATTATGTCAATATTTTTGTGATGTGTAGTTTAGATATGTCCTATGCTTGAGGTTAATCTTGAATTATGCCAACTCCTATATGCTTAAGATAGGATGTGTGAACTATGGGTGGTAGAATTGCTTAGCCATGCAAGTCTAGGCACGGTAGTTTTGGGATACACACAACTCTTACTTTATGTTTTTACTTCAGATCTTTGTAGCTGTTTTATGAGTTAAATTTTGTTATTTTTAAATGAGATTTGGTCCGGACAAGTGTTGGTTAGTGATGGTGCTTTGTGCACGAGCATTGGGTAAGTGGAAGGACTTGTGCGGACAATTGAGGACCGAACTTTGGGTACCTCTCGTTCAAGCAACACTCGTCTTTGCCACACGCGGGTTGGGAGCCGTATAGTTAAGTAGGGGAGGTTTTATTGTGTTAAGTCCTTGGTGGTGTAAGGGCATAGCGACCAGTGAAATCCTATGTTCTTTGAGAGCAGGTGTAATCCTTTATAGTGTGCAAGGGAGCACCAATTCTTTTGTTTTGATTGCATCAGTATTTCCAATATAACTTGTGAGCCCCTAGCAAGTGCTATCGGGCGCTTGTACTAGGCAGGAACCATCTCACAAGGGGACTTAGCTCAATAGGGCTTTCTTCTTGAAAATGATGTATCTTGATTTACCCGTGGCATACCATAGGAAGTGTGCTATTTCGAGGCCTCTGGAGGCTTACGGGCTAATCAAGTCGTGTGGGTAAAGTAGTACACCTGCAGGTATTAATCTATTCGAATAGCCATGTCACGGTTATGGACGACCGCTTGAAATTTGTGGCTGCTTATTGTTAGACTTTTAATTAAAATTGTGGTTAAACTTGGGATTCGTCATGAACGGGTTGTTCATGTGTTTAGTATATCAAAGTGGGCTGCCACTTGGGTCTTTGTATGATTCAATTGTTTATTCTTTGAAATGCTTTACTACATGTTGTACTTCTACTTCAAATCTGATTTTAAATGGGCACATGAAAAACTAGTATGTGTAGGATGTTAATTATTGCGTCTCTTTCAAAAACTAAACCAATATGAGCCATCCTTTGAATGACCCTTATGCATAACTATTTTTATTTGTGTAAGACTTGCAGTACACTTGTACTCGGCCGGATGCTTGCTTGGCTTTTCAAAGAGGAAGGTTATGATTATGATGATCTCGCTAGTGTTGACTTGGCGACACTAATGAGTAGTGTGCTACCATTTAACTCCCAGTCGATTGTCGATGGGTGATGGGCATACCACCGTTGGTCTTTTGCTTTATCTACTTAATTCACTGCTACTTGATACTCTACTTTAAATTTGGCGGTCGGCCGTTTGTAATAAGTCGTAGACCTTAACTATTATGCAAAGATGTCTTTTGTCTCTCGTGTATGCGTTGTATGGATGTAATCAACGTTGGATGAGAGTATGAGTATATTGGTCGTTGATCTTGGGAGCCAATATATATCATACTGTTGTTGATGAATTCCCATCTAACTCACCAAGGTAGTGCTTGAATCGAGGAGAATCGACAATCATGCGGCCTTCATAGGAAGCGTGCGCATGATCGTTGAGGCTCGGTATTCGGCTAAGCCACCCACTTGGATAGAGTTAAATTGGAATTCATTTACCGGAGACCCGTAATTATGTCCCTAAGACCTTGTCTAATCTCGGTCTTATGGAGATAATGACCGGGGTCCCCACATGCCATGTCTACTTATGAAAACTAAAACTGAAAACAAAATGATTTAGACTTGGGCACAATGGTATGATGGTGTGATTTTGGGTGTGACTGGAATGGTGCCCGGGTCAACAAGGACCGAACATCTTGTTACACTAAACTAAGCATTTTAGCGTGCTAACCACATTAGAGGGTATGGGACCTCTCTTGACTTAGTACTTTGGCGTGTATTGGCTCCGAGTCGCAGGGAGTCGCAGGAGGGATGGTGTTGGGAGCATTGTAGTGTCCGAAAGACTTCACCCGTGATGGGATTTGTTGTCTTTCGACTGCAATGTAAGCATATGGGTTTCTATCCATATGAGGCTCAGTAGTTAATACACAAGATTGGAAATGTCTCGTAGGACTTAGCGGGCGGCATGCACCTTCTAGTGTGCTTGTGGCTTGAAGGCGATCCAAGTGTGGGTACATTGGTACACCCTGCGAGGTTAAAACTATTCGAATAGCCTCGTCTAGGTTATGGACACGCTTGGCAAGGTCTTTCAAGAGTTAGACTACAACCTTTTAAATTAAAACTTGATGGGTGGTACGAATGGGATTAGTGCTATGTTGTGGTGGCTATTGGGATAGTCACTTCAGTGGTTACTTGTATGTATCTTTACTTACTGTTACTTTGATAACAAAACATATTTGCAAACTTGCTTTTAAAATGTATTACATTATTGCAAATAAAGTTGGCTTCATGCAAAATGAGACATACAACCTCCACCTAAATAAGCTTGCATGTAGTTTATGAATAGGTCTGCTATTCCACACGTCAGTCTTGCGGGTACAAAGACAATCTTTGTACTAAGTTGCTACGCTTAATTGTTTTGTTGCAGAGGAAGAAGGTGAGCCTGAGGGGCCTCACTTTTGTGAGCTGTGTTGTGGTAGCTTGCGGGGCGACTAGCTTGGCGGCCCGGTCGGTTGCCTTGTGGGTGTATGGCTAACCGGTCGACTTTTGTTCTAGCCATCTTATGGCACCTTTTGCTTCATTGTCATTCTTGTATATTGTTCTATTTGGCAGTCGGCTCTCTTTTGTAATAACTTTACTTTATGTATGTCGTTGTTGAACCTAGTGATGTTTGTGTATGGAATTGATGTGTAATTTTGTGATGATGTGCATATCTGCAATGCAGGAAGCATATGTCCATCGAGGCTTAGATTGTTTAATTAGTAATGCCGTAACCATTTGGAGGTTAAGTGTTACTAGTTAAATATTCGGGTCCTCACAAAGTTGGTATCGAGCCATCTTGACCGTAGAAACCCCTAGCTTGGTCGCCTCTAGAATATTTTGAAAACTTACTTTCAAAAGGTTTGTAAAACTTAAGTAAGTTCTCTAATTTTGCTCCTTACCTGTCTTAGCTTGCTCATCTCACCTTACTCTCACTTAAGTTTGAAAAAGTTGTTCCTCTCTTCCTTTCAAAAATTTGCCTCTATCGATTAACTTGGTTTTGGGAGAAACATGAGAGCTTGGAGAAAGGAATTTGGACAGCTAGCTAGTGGTTAGTAATTAAGGTAGGAAATGAGAGGTAAATTCAACTAAAACTTGTGGGAATGAAAGGGTAAGAAGTGATATGAGATTAGCTAATGCCTATACTCTATTAGGTGGTTATACCTTGATTTTTGGACTGTTCTGAGCTAGAATTTAGTTCTGAAAACTTTGGGTTTTCTCACACGATTACTCGTTCTTCCATCACGGGTTAGTCGTTTCGAAAGTCGATTTGGTGATTTTTGGTCCTGTGCTCTTGGTGGTTACTCCTGAGCCCCTTTTCTTGAGTTGGATTTCTTTGCTTTCTTTTTATCTCGGGCTTGTAGCTGACTTATCTTAGTGAATCAGGATGGCCGGTGGGACACGTAGCGGTGGAATCACCGGGGTAGTCCCGATGAGGAGCTTCCCCTCCTCAGACCATGGCGGAGTCCTCATGCGCATCGAGCAATCGTTCGAGGACCGTAGGGTGTTGGAGGTTATCGCAGGAACACCTCCACTCTCCGTGCCTCACGATCGAGGTGGTGGACACCACTGCGTGGGGCTTGCGGAGTTCCTCCGCACTCGACCTCCTACCTTCTCCCGATCAGGGACCCCTTGGGCGCAGACGGCCGTTTGCGTCACGGTTGAGCGAGCTCAACGTTGCTCGCCGTGAGCGAGGCGAGAGGCGGGCACTTTGCATCCCATCGGTGGAGGGTGCGGCACTCTCATGGTGGGAGAACTTCCTCGCCATGCACTGCGGGACACCGTGGTCTCGTGGGAGGAGTTCGGTCGGCTTTCCGTCGGGCCCATGTCCTGCCGGCGATGAAGTGAAGAAGAAGGAGTTCCTTGCGCTCAAGCAGGGCGCAAATGCGGATGAGTACCTCCATGAGTTCAACCATTTGGCGAGGTACGCTCTGCCGAGGTGGCCACCGTGAGGCGCGCAGAGAAGTTCATGGAGGCTTGTGCGAGGAGCCGCAGACAAGCTCTCTTGTGGACTTCCCGACTTCCGGACCTTGGTGGACAAGGTCATCGTCGAGAGCATAAGGCGAGAGCGTCAAGCGAGTCCCAGCGCAAGTGGGAGGCCCGGTGATGCGCAGCCGCCTCGTTAAGTCCGGGTTGGTCTGCGCACCGTGGCGTTCTTTGACTTCACCACCGCGAGGCCTTCGCACGGCTCCACGTCCTCGCAGGCCGTGACTCGATCACGCGTCGCTGCGACCAGCCAGCAGGTGTTCCCGCAACCCGCGCACCGGCGTCACCTCCTTCTCGCCACAACAAGGGCCACTACAGTAGTTGTCCTAAGAAGATCGAGCGCCCTCGTCCTAATGGAGGGCGCGGCGAGAGTGGTCACCCACGACCAAAAGACCCCGGGCTTGGGGGCGGCCGAGTCAACCACATCTCGGCGGAGGCACAGGAGGCGCGACGTGGTGTTGGGTGCGCTCCTTGTTAATTTGCATCTGCTCTGATTTTATTTGACTTCGGGAGCTGTGCATTCTTTTATTTGAGTCTTTTGCTGCTTGATTGTGGACTTCACCGTGTTCCTCTGGGATTCCACTGGCGATTCGCTCTCGGGTTCGGAAATGAGAGCGACCAAGTATGCTGGGATGTTCTGTCCACATCGAAGGAGTGGGATTCTTGGCTAACCTTATCCTACTCGACTTCGGCGCTTGGATGTGATTCTTGGCATGGATTGGTTGTCCCAACATTTGGGGCAAATCAATTGTGCCAGAAGATTGTCTACCTCACCATCCTTGGTGGCGCAGTTGGGTTTCGCCACGATTGCGAGAGCCCCATCTTTTGCCCTTGAAGCAAAGCCGGCATTGGAGATTCACGATGTCCCCACAGTGTGTGACTTAGCGGATGTCTTTCCTAAGATTTGCCCGATGCCTCTGCTCGAGATCTGAGTTTGTGATCGAGTTCTTGCCGTGGCATCGCCCCTATTTCTAAGAGGCGTGTCGCATGCCTCCTAATGAGTTGGAGGAGTGAAGAAGCAAGCGGGTGAACTGCAAGAGAAGGGTTTTATCCGTCTAGCTCATCTCCTTGGGGTTGTCGATTATCTTTGTGAAGAAGAAGGACAAGACCTTGCGCGCATGTGTTGATTACCGTCAAGCTTAATGAGGTGGCGGTGAAACAAGTATCCTTTGCCCCGTATTGATGATCTTTTCGATCGGTTGGCCGAGCACGAGTCTTCTCAAGATTGACTTGAGATCGGCTATCATCAAGTCGGGATCGGGCCGAGGATATTCCTAAGGCGACCTTTGCTACTCGTTATGACCTTTACGGTACACCGTCATGTCTTTTGGTTTGACTAATGCTCTGCTTTATTCATGAACCTAATGAACTCGGTATTCATGGAGTATTTGGATAGGTTTGTGGTGGTATTCATCGATGATATCCTTATCTACTCCAAGAGTGAAGAAGAGCATCTTTGAGCATCTTGACTTGTGTTGGGCAAGCTACGCGAACACCAACTTGATGCCAAATTCAGCAAGTGCGAGTTACGGTTGAAGGAAGTGGCATTCTTGGGCCATGTTCTTTCAGCGGAGGTGTGGCATGTGGATCCTAGAAAGGTCAGTGATGTGCTATCTTGGGGTCAGCCCAAGTCAGTCACCGATGTGCGGAGTTTTCTTGGTTTGGTTGGCTACTATCGCCGCTTTATCGAGAATTTCTCCAAGATTGCGAAGCCTATGATTGAACTACTCAAGAAAGACAAGAAGTTTGAGTGGTCCACTGCTTGCGATGTGAGTTTTCAGGAACTCAAGAAGCGGTTGACCTCAGCCCCAGTGCTTGTTCTCCCTGATATTCACAAGAGTTTTGATATCTATTGTGATGCTTCTCGTCAGGGTCTTGGTTGTGTTCTTATGCAGGAAGGCAAGGTTGTGGCCTATGCATCGCGGCAGTTGAGGCCTCATGAACTCAACTATCATACTCATGACTTGGAGTTAGCTGTTGTGGTCCATGCACTCAAGATTTGGCGGCATTATCTGATTAGTAACCGTTGTGAGGTGTATTCTGACCACAAGAGCTTGAAGTACTTGTTCACCCAGCCAGATCTGAACCTCAGGCAAAGAAGATGGTTGGAATTGATCAAGGACTATGACATGGGTATTGGTACCATCCGGGCAAGGCCAATGTCGTTCTTTGATGCACTCACGGAAAGGTGTATTGTAACATGTTGATGCTCCAAGAGCAGGACCTACCCTCATTTGAAATTCCGCCTCAATTTGGGTTTGATCGAGCACGGTTCTCTTGCTACATTGGTTGTGCAACCAACCTTGGTGGACCAAATCAAGGCGGCGCAGCAGACAGATGTTGGTGTGAGCCAAATCAAGCAGAACATCAAGGATGGGATAGCCAAGTGCTTTTCGGAGGACGAGCATGGCGTTGTGTGGTTTGGGCAGCGTCTTGTGGTTCCTAAGGTCATGGAATTGCGAATTTGATTCTCCGCTGGCCATGATTCTCCTTTGTCTATTCACCCGGGCTACCAAGGTGTATCGGGACCTTACGTCGAGAGGTTCAGTGGACCGAATAAGCGTGAGATTGCCAAGTTCGTTCTGAGCGCGGCGTGTCTTGTCGTCGTGAAGGCGAGCATCGGCGTCAGCGAGTCTTCTTCGACCTTTGCGCGCGAATGGAAGTGGGATTCCGTTGGCATGGACTTCATCACCGGATTGCCCCGCTTCGTCCAAAGGAATGATGCTATTTGGGTGCGTGATCGACGGAGTTGACTAAAGTGGCACATTTCCTTCTTGTCAAACTTAGCCGTGTGGGGCCTTTGGTAGAGCTTTATGTCTCGAGATTGTGAGTCTTCACGGTGTACGAAGACGATTATTTACGATCGTGGTGCACTTTTCACCTCGCGGTTTGGCATAGTCTGCAAGAGGCTATGGGGACCCGCCTTCATTTCAAGACTTTTCATCCTCGGACCGGGACCCGCTTCATTTGGCCACTTTTCATCCTCGGGATCGTGGCCGAGACGGGCGAGTTAACCAAGTGTTGGAAGATATGCTCAGTGCTTGTGTTCTTTCCTATGGGAAGAAGTGGGAGAAGTGCCTACCATTTGTTTGAGTTCTCCTACAACAACGACTTCGGGCCGATCTTGGCATGACACCCTTTGAGGCTTTGTATGGGAGGAGATCGCGAACCCCATTGAACAGTCGAGATCGGAGGCGCTTTTCGCCCAGATTCGATCAATGAGGCGAAAGTCGTTCGATTGATCGCGAGCATCTGCGCGACGCCCGATCGGACAAAAGAGCTATGCGGTCGTGCGCCGTCGTGAGTTGAGATTTGAGCCCAATGACTTTGTGTATCTCAAAGTCTCTCCTTGAAGGGCCATCGTGTTTGGCATCAAGGGCAAGTTGGCTCCTCGATATGTTGGGCTTTACCGTATCATCGAGAGAGTTGGAGCGATTGCATCTGATTGGAGCTACAGTGCACTTGAGGGTGTGCATGATGTGTTCCATGTTTCACACTGAAGAAGTGCCTCTGTGTCCCAAGCGAGGAAACTCAGTTGGAAACTCGATGTGCGGGAGAATTTGACCTATCGCGAGCATCCTGTTCGTATTCTTGAGGAATCGAGCGGAGAACAAGGAACCGTGTCATCAAGTTCCTTAAGGTTCGATGGTCAAACCATTACGAAGATGAAGCAACTTGGGAGCGAGAAGATCGCCTTGTGCGATTTTCCTTCTTTCTTCTCCGAGTAAACTAATCTCAGTCGAGATTCTTGTAAGGGGGAGAGTTGTAACATCCCAATTTTGGGCTTGTGTTTCAAATGTAAGAAAATGAGTAGAAATTAAAACTTTTCTTACATCATGTGTTTCCTGTTTGTCTTGGACAAGTATTGTACAAGACTTATGGAAGTACAAAGTCACAAGTCCTTGATCCAAATCTTGTTCCTTCAAAAATATTCTTGTCAAATGTTGTGATCATCTCACAGGAATATTTTTCCTAAGTTCTTGGGATGATATGTGACCCTCTGAAAATTTCACAATTTTTAGAAATTGTTTGAATATTTTAGAGGGTATCAAACTGTTTGACTCACAGTCAAACCTAAAACTAGTACCTTGTAGAATTTTCGGAGAAAAATACAATGCATAAAAACCTCTGAAAATTTTACACAAGGTCAATGTCCCAGTCAGCAAGCTCTGTAAAAATTTCAGAATTTTTGGAGTTATTTTGCTACCCCAAATAAATCCTCAAAGTCCCGACTTTAATTTAAAACCTAAAAAGGCGACTCACTATTCATTGGGTTGAGTCGGGCTCGAGTCAGAACCACTTGACTTCGGTCGAACCACCTAAGCGCACCAAGTCGCGTTTTAAACGCCGCGTGCAATCTCGGCCGTTGGATTCGAATCGCTCGCCCACGTTCATGTGAGCATTCGGACCCTCGGTTGCATTAACCAATTGGGACCGTTGGATCTCAATCCAACCATCCATTCACGAGGCAATCTGATCGTCCGCGAACTTCGTTTAATCGTGACCGTCCATTTTCAATCCAACGGTCACTGCTCGCTTTCACTGTTTTTTCCTCCTCGGCTTCTCGCGTGCGGGCGGCAATGGCGAAAGAGAGAGAGCGCGCGGCGGCTTTGATGTGTCACCTCAAGTTTGCTTTCGTCAACGCCTCTCTGCGGGGCATTTAATGCGCACTGTGCTTTCTCCTCCATTGTCACGTGCTCACTTGCTCTGTCGTTTCTTGGTCCATGACCGTAGCATGAACAAGCCCACCATGGACTCGGGTTCTTGCTCAAACCCTAATTCCTTTCCTATAAATTGGCCCTTTAGGTCCTCCCGGTGTTCTTTTGCACTACACCTAGCTACTCTCGTGTTTAAGCTCAAAACCATCTCAAACCTTCAATCCACCATTGTGACCCGAGGGCTCCAATGGCGGCCTTGGTGTCGATGGTTCATCTTCAACACTTCTTCCACCCTTTGAACTCCTCGACCTCCTTTATATTTCCCTAACTTGATTTTGGGTTGCATTCACAGAATCACTCAATTTTAAGTTTGGATATTTTCATTTGGTTTCACCCCTTCTTCTCCACTCCGTAAGTGGTTCTTTTGCAATTATTTGCTTTTGGAGCCTCTTTGAGCTATAATGAAGTGTGGTGATGATTTGGTTCCACTCATTTTGCTCGAGAACCTCATCTTCCACTTCATCTTCTTCGGCTCCGTGGACTTCATCGTGTTCAAGTCTTCCCGACCATCTTTGGAGCTCCTCTCGGTTAAGGTAGCTTCTATAGTCCCTAGAAGTCATGGCACGCTTCCTTGGACGCAATGAGACATCTTGCTATTTTCATGTTTTGCCGTGTCGGCCTCCTTCTTTGTTTCGGCTCATGGCGTTCCTGCACCTCCACCGCGGCGAGGTCATCACGTTGGTCCGCAACACTATGCGAACCCATTTTGATAGTTGTGGTATGCGCGCATGTGAGTCGCCGGCGACAAGCGTGAAAGCCACTCGGGTTTTGTCGGTTGAAGCTCCCATTTCGTCGATTTTTAGGGCACGATGGTTGCTATCATTGTATGCCATTAATGTGTCTTAATCGCCTAATGCCTCAACGACATGTGGGTCCGACCTTAAGTCACCACGCGTTTATACGTGCGCTTAGGCATCATTAATGTTAATCTTAGGTTAATTAAGTGTCGGT